>JARKHS020027717.1:0-30000 GCA_030143305.2 Amblyomma americanum | reverse complement strand
AAGTGATCCGACGGCGTTCATAGAGTTCATTGACGTTGAAAAAGTTGCAAACACCGTTCATTTTGACGAAAAGAAAGGCGCACAACCGGCTGCGTCGGTCAGTGGAGACCTCAATATCGCTTACGTTTTGTACATCCTGGATCAGCTGGGCTAATCCACATCAATGTTTTGTCGCGACCCTCGTTCGAGGCCACAGCGCAAGCCGGCTTGACCGGGTTTACAACCCCTCTACTCTGGTCTCTTCTTCTAGAGGGCGTGGTACTTTTTCCTTTCCTCCTGGCGTGGGTAATCTCCGCGACCATTTCCCTGTACAAGTAGCACTACGAACATCGCCTGGCCAGTCCAACAGCCCCCTTATGTGGCGCAAGAATGGGGCAGTGCTGAATGACGAAGTGTGCCTCTCGGAAATTCGGGAACAATTGAGCGCTTTGAATGCTGAAGTGTCCGACATTATTGCGGCTGTGTGGGACGCCTTGAGGACCAATTGGTTCAATTGCCTCGTGCGCGCGGCTATAGCGCGGCGTGCCCGTGCAACAACCGTGGTCAGTGATGTCCTGCGACACATTCGCATCGTTCGTAAAGACGGACAACTCACTTTCGCGATTCGCGAATACCTTGATTACTTCCGCGTATGATACCACCGAATCCTCGAGGATAGCTCACGTGCGTCGCGCCACACAGCGGACTGCCGTATGCCTCTTGACGACACGGCAAACATTGGACACGCCAGATCTCTGGGTAGCAACATAGGTCGGTCAACACGTCTGGAGGAGGTCTTGGCGGATGAAGGGACTCTCTCTTCGGACCACGCGGAGATCGGCGGGTTTACTGCGCACATTTTGCGCCTCTTTTCATCTGAGAGTCAGGTCGAGTGGGAAGGGTTTGAGGAAAAAGTCGGTTAATTTTGCGGGCACATTCCTCAGCTCTCAGACGACGCCAGCTCGGCGCTGACAGCTCCAGCAACTAACAAGGAGGTTAGAGGGGCCTGGGCGCCATGAACCATACGACGGCGCCCGGTTCTGACGGGCTGTTGGCGGGATTCTATGCCACCTTCTATGATATAGTCGGCGGACTACTTGTCCAACTGGTCAATTGCCTCCTCTATAGCGGCGCGAAACCACCCTCGTTCGGTGATGGCCGTATTTTTCTTCTGCCAAATCAGGTTATGACTCCGTCGAGCCCTGCGGCTTGGCGGCTGATTACCGTCCTAAACACCGACTACAAATTGGTAGCCATATTGCTTGTTCGCCGTTTTTGACGTTACCTTCCTGATTTAGTGAGCTTTTAACAGTCCAGCGCGGTGCCGGGAAGGTTGGTGTTTGCTTCCCTGACGCTTGCAATCGATGTTTTCGCCTAGGCATGCGCCGCACAGGTTAGCGGTGCTATTCTAGCTTTGGACCCGGCCAAGGCATTCGATAGCGTTAACCACTGCTCTCTTTTCGCTCTGCTACGCTCCTTTGCTCTTCCCATCGACTTCTTCATCGAACTGCTCTGGTCGCTTTACAGCCGGTTGGAAAGCGAGCTCGTGCTAAATGGCTCCATTGCAGGAAGTTTAAAGGTGACGCGGGGGGTGCGACAGGGGTGCCCACTTTCGCAGGCCTTCTTCATGTTCGCGCTGGATCCCCTTTTGCGCAGGGTGGCTGCAGAGAGACGCATCCGAAGTTTCTCCATGGTGAGGTAGGGAACGCTGGTTGACTCCGCGTACGCGGATGTCTCCGAGTTTCTACGCGATGGTGAAAGTTTTCGTCTTTACCTGTCCATCTTCGCGGAGTACGGGTCCTTGTCGGATGCACAGTTAAACACGATGAAAAGTCACGCGCTGCGCTTCGGATTCTTCACAGGCCCGCTCCCTGAGTACTTTAACTTTGTGAGCGCGCTGCACGTCCTTTTTTAATTTTTTTTAATTGGTTTTTTGGGGAAAGGAAATGGCGCAGTATCTGTCTCATATAACTTTGGACACCTGAACCACGCCGTAAGGGAAGGGATAAAGGAGGGAGTGAAAGAAGAAAGGAAGAATAGGTGCCGTAGTGGAGGGCTCCGGAATAATTTCGACCACCTGGGGATCTTTAACGTGCACTGACATCGCACGTCCTTGGTGTACTTTTTGATTGGAGCGGTGTCTCGCCCCGTGCCTGGGACGAGGCAGTGTCACGTGCCAGTTCGGCCCTTTCGGATGCAGCCGCATTCCGCTTTTCGTTAAAGGTAAGGGTTGTCAAGACCCGTGCGTACGCCTTCGCTCTGTGCGTCTCTCGCGTCGCGATAATCCCGCGCCGCACCACAGGCCGTCTTCCTTCGGTTGTAGGCAACTTTGTGTAGGACGGCGGGACACCTCTCGTCGCTCGCCCCCTGCTCTCACTGCCAACGTGCAGGGGAGGCCTTGGTCTCCTCAGTACCCACACCGTGTCACAAGCGCTGGCAGCCAGGCTTGGGAGTTCCATTCAAGGGCAGGACTGGTAACTATGGCGGCCCTTGTTGGCCTATTGGCTGAGTGAAGGTCGACGTGCGTTTCGCCCCGACAGGTACCTAGGTCCGCGGGCCGAGAGACCGTCCGTGTTTTACCGCGCCGTCGAAGGATTCAAGCGGCCACTGGACGCCCATCTCCCGAAGGTCGACCTTTCGGATACGGTGCCCATGGCCATCAGCCAGCAAATCGCGTGCGCCCGCCTCTCTGAGGATGAGGCACGAAGGACTGCCACGTCCGATTGAACTGACGAGGGCGACGACGATGAGTCGCTTGCCTAGTGAGGTGGCGGACTTTGAGTGGTTTGGGGCGTCCTTCCCACGAGCCAACGCCTGTCCGCCTGGAAAATTGTGTCTGACGATCAGTGCGCCAAATAATAATAATTAATAATAACTGGTTTTTGGGAAAAGGAAATGGCGCAGTATCTGTCTCACATACCGTTGGACACCTGAACCGCGCCGTAAGGGAAGGGATAAAGGAGGGACTGAAAGAAGACAGGAAGAAGAGGTGCCGTAGTGGAGGCCTCCGGTGAAATTTCGATCACCTGGGGATCTTTAACGTGCACTGACATCGCACAGCACACGGGCGCCTTAGCGTTTTTCCTCCATAAAAACGCAGCCGCCGCGGTCGGGTTCTAACCCGGGAACTCCGGATCAGTATGCGCCAACTGCGGCGAGACAGGAAGCCTCTCGCATGTATTTTTCGAACGTGTTGTGGCGCAAACATTGCGGTGCCTTGTATATAGAATGTTCGGTATGCGAAGTGTACCTGGCGCAAGGAGACAGTATGGTCTATTTCCTAAGCTGGTAATGGCAGCCACCATGTATGTATTGTGTCGGCGTCGCTGCCTCGCTGCGGTGAGGCAGATGGCGAGGCGAGGTTTCGTACATCGTTGGCATACGCGTTTCTTTGTGGTACGTGGGGATGGGGGTGGAGGCCAGGCTTGAGATCCCGTTTCTTCGGTAAAAACGTCCCGTTTCTTCTCCACTTTTCAGTTTTTTTATTTTTTGCATTTGGTGTTGTCTCTTTTATGTTACTGTGCATGGTGCCTTTCTTCAGGCACCATATTGAGCTTCTTGGGTGTTGCTTTTTTCTTTGGTGGCCTGAGCAAAGCACGACAAGACTGCTTTCTCCTTCGTGATAGTGCGATTTGTTCCCTCTTGCTTCTCTGCTGTCCTGGCATTGCGAACATCCTTAGTCTAGAGACCTGAACATGCCTTGTTTAATTGCTTCTTGTACCAAGGGTGTGTGTGAGTGTGTTCTGTACAAAAGTGAGAGTACACAATAAATTCTCTTTGTATAAGACTATCGTCACAATGACCCTTGCATTGTGCTCCGCAAAGCAACTCTGCTACGTTATCGAGTTATGGCGGTACAGAACTTGCCGTGTGCTTATACTCCACTCCATGTCTCCAGCTCTCTCGCCATGACATTGACGCCTTGGGTGCCCCCGATCATCGGGCATTCAAGGTCGCCCAAGATGCACACCATAAATTGCAATACCTTTCACTCAAGCAAACCGTCACTGGCCAGCGTGTCCTGCATTCCCTTGAAATCCGGCTACCAGCCAATGATCTATCATTGCTCTCCATACCAAGACTCCTAACGCAAGAACACCTGCTCCTTCACTGTGCCGCGTTCGCCGATGCTTTTCGCGATATGCTTGCGGCCTATAGGGCGAAGGGCATACTACCGAACTCCGAATCAGATGCACCCGCCGCGGTGGCTCAGTGGTTAGAGCGCTCGGCTAGAGAGCCGGATTACCCGGGTTCGAACCCGACCGCGGCGTCCGCGTTTCGATGGAGGCGAAACGCAAAGGCGCCCGTGTGCTGTGCGATGTCAGTGCACTTCAATGTCCTCAGTTGTTCGAAACTCTTCTGGAACCCTCCACTATGGCACCTCATCCTTTCTTCTCTCAGTCCTTCCTTTATCCCTTCCCTTACGGCACGGCTCAGGTGCCCACCGAGACCCTCCGCTATGGCATCTTTCTTCCTTTCTTTTCTCAGTCCCTCATTTATCCTTTCCTTTACGCCACGGTTCATGTGCCCGCCGAGACCCTCCACTATGGCATCGCTTTCTTCCTTTCTTTTCTCAGTCCCTCATTTATCCATTTCATTACGGCACGGTTCAGGTGTCCGCCGAGACCTTCCGCAATGGCATCTTTCTTCTTTTCTTTTCTCAGTCCCTCAATTATCCATTGCCATACGGCGCAGTTCAGGTGTCCGCCGAGATGAGAGACGTACTGTGCCATTTCCTTTCCACAAAAAGCAATTTTCGCGGTGGCTCATTGGTTAGGGCGCTTGGCTATTGATCGGGAGTTCCCGTGTTCGAACCCGACCGCGGTGGCTGCGTTTTGATGGAGGCAAATCGCTAAGGCCAATGTGTGCTGTGCCATGTAACTGCAGGTTAAAGATCCCCAGGTGGTCGAAATTATTCCCGAACCCTCCACTACAGCACGAATATCAATCATGCCATATTACACCAACCAATAGTTTATTCCTCCTTATCAATAAACATTTACAAATTCATTCGTCTGGCGTGACGTTATCGTGCGGACACGCTTTTAGGAAAAGTTTTGCCGGAAGAAAAATCTCTCATGTGGACATCTCCGGCACATTGGCTCCTTATTATTCTACTAAATTCAGATAACAAAGTATTAGCAAAATTGCTGTTTCACTCTTGCCAGGAAGCATGCTATCCCGTTTTACATCGCACACGAGCAATCCTGTTAGTTGCTCAAAGGTGCTCGTGCTACCTCTTCAATTGGCTCGCCGTCCTTACAAGCACAAAGTGGAGGTATGTAGTTTAGGACCCCAGTGGCGGTGGCCACCGCCCGGGCGCGCCCGACTATCAGGTGGATTCCAGAAAGGGGGGGGGAGATTACTTCTCTATTGGCTTAGGCTACAACGTCCTGCGTTGATAAGTATGGCCGGAAGACGAACATCGAGGGCGGCCGTAGCTCGTGCTGTTCCAAATAATTGGAGAGCCTTCGCCTCACTATCGCCTCCGTCAGCTTACTTCTGCAGGACGTGAGAGATACTTGTCGCTGTGTGCCTTTTTGCAGGGCTTGGGGACGAATGCCACTACGGATGTTTTCCAGTCCTTCTGTAATTACCCCAACTCCCAGCATTCTTTCTTGCAGTGCGTAAAATCTTTTAGAGCTGGATCGTTGGAATTTACCAGAAGGCCGACCATTAACTTGTTGGTCCTTCCGCGGCTTATAGGCCCAACAACATAACGGTTTGACTTCCGGCCAACTTCGGCGACCCAGCTCTAGATGAATTTACGCACTACATCGACGTATGCTGGGACGTAGGGAAGTAACCAAACAACTGCAAAACATCCGTAGCATGCTGACCAGTACCTCTCAGGTGACCGCCAAGAGTAATCGCTTTTTCTCGATTCTAACAAATAATTAAAAATGTAAAATAAAATTTAAAATAATAAATTAAAAACTCGTTAACCAGCTTAATGCTTAAGAAGATTCATTGGCTTTCCGCTGTCTGGCAACTCTGGTATTACTACGCCGAAACAGCCATATATTTAACCCTAAAACACACTTTCAAAATTTCTTAGTCTTCCCTGTAACACCTTGTATATCCCGCAATAACCATGAGTATATTTACAAGAAAAGCAGCTGGTTCAGAAGAACTGACTGACGCTAGGCATCCTCAACCCCTGTCTCTATTCACTTTTCGGGAAAATGTCCCCCGTTTCTCCGTCCCAGCTTTGTACTTGTTTTTTCTTGCCACATAGAAAAGTTGAAGAAATGTCCTCTGTTCTCATCTGCCCAGGTATTTCGTAAAGCTAGGAGAGCGAAGCCAGTGCCCACGCCAATAGAAAAAAAAACTTAAAATTAGTTTTTCGGAAAAGGAAATGGCGCAGAATCTGGTGGTGGTGGAAACATTTATTGCCAAATACCGATGGGGGCAAACCCCCGAACGTGGCACGACGCAACCCTTAGGGGGCTGCCCTTACAGGACAAAGGACAGCCCTTGGAGGGCTATCCGCTTCAGGGCGTTGGTAATTATCGGCGCTGGTCAGTAGCAGCGGAGCTGGCCAGGAGATTCTCCCAGTATGACTCCGCCGTGGTGGGGGGTGGAGGATGTGGGAAGGCAGGACATGTGAGGAGGACATGAAGGAAGTCTCCCTGTTTCCCGCAGAGCTTACAAGAAGAAAGGAATTGATCGGGGTAGCGGGCATGAAGGAGAATAGGGTAGGGAACAGTTCAGGTCTGGAGTCGGCGCCAGTGGGCGGCCTCGATTAAGGTTAGGGAGGGAGCCGGCGGTGCGTAAACGCGCCGGGTAACTCGGTAGTAGGCAAGAATATCTTTGAACGTAAGCAGACGCTCTCGGCATGGCGGAGGAGGTCCAACTCCAGCCCGGAAAGTGAGACCTCGGGCGAGGGAGTGGACCTCCTCGTTACCCGGGAGGCCTGCGTGTGCGGGGGTCCAGATAAGGGTTACGGGGTGGGTGGGGTGCCAGAAGCGTAGAAGCCGAGCCGCGGTGCGGGATATCAGGCCATTGGCAAAATTGGATAGGGCGAATTTTGAGTCGGAGATTATTTTGGTGGCAGAGGTGGAGGCAAGAGCGAGTGCAATGGCCGCTTCCTCTGCAATTTCCATTGAGTCTGTGGTGACGTATCTTTCTCAGATATCAGCGGACACCTGAAGAGCGCCGGAAGGGAAGGGATAAAGGAGGTAGTGAAAGAAGAAAGAAGAGGTGTCGTAGTGGAGAGCCCCGGAATAATTTCGACCACCTGGGGATCTTTTAGGCGCCGCGGTGGCTCAGTTGTTAGAGCGCTCGGCTACTGATCTACAGAACCCGGGTTCGAACTCGACCGCGGCTACAGTGTTTCGACGGCAGCAAAACTCTAAGGCGCCCGCGTGCTGTGTGATGGCAGTGCACGTTAAAGCTCGACGCCAATAGGCAGAAAGTAATTAGCAGAAACTTGAAATCAATCAACCAATAAAATGCGCAGATGTATTGCATGTATTCTTTCAGTTTGAGGCTTGGTCTAGCTTAATGCGAAGCGATAATTTCTCGCGCTCGATGGGATTACTTAGGAGTTAAGGTACACTTCACTGTATTTAGCTCGGTTTGCAGGTAGAAATCTTGGCCTAAACAACCTACCTCTTCTCAGAGGGTTTTTCATTATATCTGCAAAACTGATGTATCCTTCCTAAGAGTTCCTCAAGACTTTGTGTATTGAGCACAAAACACTTTGAACCATTCTCCTCATGAAACTGCTTTCTGCAGGTCTCCCAGAAAAACCTCCTTCCGGCCTATCACGCAAGAAAAACAGAGGACTTGGAAACTTTTTTCCCTTTAAGGCGTCTTTTGTTAAAGCCCTGTGTGCGCATTTCCCGGCGGCATTTGAAGCCTGTTTATTATATTGCTTTATTCTTCACGCCTTTAAATTAGATGTATTTGTTTTTTTTACATTATACAGCAGCCCCCTAGTTCTCATTTCGCTTTATACTGCGGTATATTTAAATCACAGGAGAGGCCAGCGCGAGGCAAATGAGTCGCTTTATAGAGCCACAATGAGTGTGGAAATAATTAACCCTATAGAGCTTCTAAATTATTCGTCCTTGAACGGAGCGGAGTATTCCCCGTGGTGTAGTCTTTCAAGTCGAATTATGAAGCTTCACAAAGCAAATCATTATATCACCGAAACGTCGAGGATGGCGCTGCTTTTAAGCCACCTCACAAAGGCTTCATAACGAACCAGTGAATTCTCCTATTTTTCGTGAAGCCATAACAATAACTTTTTCATTTTATAATCTAGAGAAGTGCACTGTATTTTTTGTGAGTGGAGCGCCGACGAAGCACACTTTTCAAGCTAAGAGTATAGTAGCCATACGAGGTCAGGCGTTCGTAGTTATTCAACTCCACTTTTGCGCCTTTTCGGAAGAGTTAAGCCCATGCTGTCGTAAAAGAATCTGTTTACTCTCGGCGATTGATGGCCAGCCGTTTACAACCAGCATTTCTGTCATCTCTTAAAAAACATCTAACCACTAAGTCACACGCCAATGTCGCAGAGCACTTATTGTTGCCGAGCAAGGAGCAAATACTTTTTTCTGCCGACATGAATAAGTACAAAAATGGCCTTTCATTTCGGCAATGACTACCTGAGACAAGAGTCGTACTTATGAACAGAATATACAAGGAGGTACTTGAACTTCATTCTCATTCCACGCTGTTCGCATCTTTTATTTATTTTTTGATACCTTATACTTTATACTTCCTGTGCCTGAGCTTATTCTTTTTGCCGTTATCAATATCCAACTGAGTCTTCACTGAAGCATGCCCATGGCAACAAGCGCTGGAATAGCTTTTCCTGCAGTTGCGGCCACTGCAATAGCGAATCTTAAAACTTTACGTTTCTAGAATGTAGCTTAGATATATCAGAAAGGAATAATCCAACAAAGCATCAATGAAAAAATACCGCGTCACAATAGGCTTGGCAAACGTTGGCATTAAATGCGATTGTAATAACACCCACTGACGTCCTTGTACGTACCAAGTCATTTTTTGAGTAGCAAGCAGCTTAAGTGGAGATCGAATATCTGAAGTAAGAGTAAATATATTTTAAAAGTTCTTTGGTATCATATAATCATATGTGTATCATATGGTGTCATATATGCATAACGAAACGGATGCAGAGAACTTCAGGCAAGGGCAGCCTTCAAGCTTCCGAATCTGGTAGCGGTGAGGGGATGAACGCGGAACAAACTTTTTGCAGGGACTCAATGCTTGCCTCATAAAATGCACCCTATTGAACACAGGAGTTTTACCTCCGACAGCTTCCAAACGCTCAATAATGTGCTTTCTTCCAAACACCTCGCAGCAATAGCAATGCAATACCCATTGTTGGGTTATTGCTTAAGATACTGTCGCTGGGTGGCGCTAGACACTGTGCGGTTGCTCATGTATCAGAGCGGATTGGTGTGATACAACTATAAATGTGGCAAAGATTTCAGCCACAAAATAAATTGCTTGTTTTAATGTAGTTAAATCGGGTAGACGTGAGAAAGGATGTGTTTAGATGTTTGGCACATGACTTTGCTTTGCTGAGTCGTCGCCATGCCTGGCGACGATATTAGTTCGATAGTAGTATTAGTTGCCGAGCACGACAACGGCAATGCAAAGCGCGACAGTATGGTGAAGTTTAACACGAGGCGTGATCGGCTGCGGCGATACATTGTGCTTTCATACAGTGGCCAGCGAAGCTGATCTGTTCGCTGCACCGCGGGTCCGAGACCCAAACCCTGCAATGTTTATTTTACTTTTTATTTGGCACAAACGCATATACATCGCAAGATGTTTCTCACGCTTTAGATATCGTAAGAGTGTTTCCGCACTAATATGGAGGCAAGTCGCAAATCATTTTCTTCAACTGCATGCGAGACATCTTCGAATCCAGTAAGCTTTCTTCTGCACCACGTTCATAAACACGGCATTTCCTGAAGGTGACACGGGTTCCTTGCAAAAAGACCCAGCCAAGTGCCCGTAACATACACGAAAAGTGCTAGGTCAAGACGAAACGAAAACTATTTATGTTAAATTGATCACAGCGCGGAGAACTGCGCAAAGGAAATCAGCAGAGGCAATGCTAACAGGCGGGAAGATTATAATAACCATTGGTTTTTTGGGGAAAAGAAATGGCGCTGCATCTTGCTCTCATATCGGCGGACACCTGAACCGCGCCGTAAGAGAAGGGATAAAGGAGGCAGTGAAAGAAGAAAGGAAGAAAGAGTTGCCGTAGTGGAGGGCTCCGGAATAATTTCGACCACCTGGGGATCTTCAACGTGCATTGACATCACACACCGTCATATATATCACACACCGTCTCATCCGATGGCTTCATTGGAAACGCTACTGCGCGATCTCCATCGTATTGCAGGCAAGCATCCATTGATTATCGGAGGGGACTTCAACAGACAGCATACAAACTGGGGCTACCGCACCACCACAGGACGAGGAAGGCGACTCTGGTCCTTAGTACAAAAACTCCGCCTCACAATACACAACAATTTTAACACTCCCACGAGAATTGGCAACAGTGTCAGCGCGGACATCAGCCCGGACTTGACAGTGAGGCGCAACGTTGCGGGTATTACGTGGAACACAACACATCACACATTAGGGAGCGATCATTACATCATCCCCGTTTCAGTACCGTACAAACAAAGAACGACCCTTCACCTAACACACAAACTCACCAACTGGGATGCGGTCCGCGCCTCCCGGGCGGCCCTTCCTGACGCCCCCATTACAGACATCGACCAGTGGGTGCCATCACTCATGAACGATGTCTCCGCACATACTCGAACCCTTGACACCACACCAGATACGCCCACCCTCGATACTCGCCTGGCCCACCTATGGGAGGCCCACCATAGCATCCTAGAGCGCTGGAAAGGGCGAAAGCTCAATCGGACCCTTAAAAAGCGGCTAGCCGCACTGCAAACACAAATTACTGAGCACTCTGAGGAGCTCTGCCGATCCAACTGGGGACAGATTTGCTACAGTATGGCTGGCAATCTGTCCTCCAAACCCAGTTGGCAACTCCTCCGACACTTTATTGGCCCCACGCAAACCAAAACAGCCACACAACACCACGTCACACGCCTTATACACAGGACCGACCTTTCTCCCGGCGCACTCATCGACATACTTAGGAACACACATACAACTCCCGGTACCTCCAACCTCCTACCCCAATATGCCGGCACCCCTAATGCGAATCTCGACACGGAGATTACGGAAGCAGAAGTCAGAGCGGCCCTCCTGACTCTCCGCTCTAACTCCACTCCAGGAGTTGACCGTATCTCATATAGCATGCTCCGCAATTTGGACGATTTGTCGATTGCCCAGCTCATGGGGTATTTCAACACATGCTGGCAGGAGGGCACCCTTCCGCAATCCTGTCGTCACGCCAAAATCTAATTCATGCCCAAGCCCCACAAACCCCTTACACCTGCAAATCTTCGTCCCACCTAACTAACATCATGTCTGGGCAAGCTTTTGGAGCATGTGGCAATCGCCCGACTCACCCAACACATGACGGAGCAAGACCTCTATCCGCACAGCATGGTGGGCTTCCGACCCCACCTGTCGGCCCAGGACGCCATGTTCCAGCTCACACAGGGTATATTTGACCCCTCATACCGGGCCACACAAAAGCTGTCCTCGCCTTGCATCTCTCCAAGGCCTTTGATCGCCTAGACCATAACGCGATCATGGCGGCGGTCTCCCCCTTGAACATAGGTGAACGTATGTTCACCTATATTCAAGCATTTCTTACTAACCGCACCGCCGAAATTCACTTCGGTCCCCACACATCCCGCCCATACACCCTTAGTGGGGTTGGCACCCCCCAGGGATCTGTCCTCTCCCCTTTCCTCTTCAATGTCACACTCATCCCCTTAGCCCGCAAACTACTAACTATCCCTCACCTCCGGCATACACTCCATGCTGATGATATCACTCTATGGACCACCCATGGCAGTGATGGAGACATAGAGAATACTCTGCAGTCGGCAGCTACCTTCACACAAACACATGCGCGGAGTATCGGACTCTCAGGCTCTCCGGAGAAGATCGGAGCTCCTCATACTCCGCCCCACAACCCGAAACTGCCCCACAGCCCCCAAAACCGTGAAACTGGAAAACCGGTACATCCCGGAGGTACACACTCTCCGGGTACTGGGCCTCCACATCCAGAACAACGGGAAAAACACTCTCACCATCCAGAAACTCAAGCAGACGGCGGTGTCGATATCCCACCTAATCCGCCGAGTTTCTGGACACCACAGGGGCATGAAGGAGCATGACCTATGTCGTCTCATTCATGCCTTCGTCCTCAGTCGCTTTCTTTTCACGCTCCCCTACCTGAAACTCCAGGCCACAGAAATCTCCACCATGGATGCCATGATCCGAACAGCATTTAGGACAGCACTACACCTACCCCTAAATACCTCAATCGAAAAACTCCTCCAGCTAGGCCTACACAACACGACAGGTAAGCTTATCGAGGCCCACCGACAGACACAATACATACGTCTCGCGAGAACCACCACCGGCGGACACATCCTACACACCCTCGGCATCAGGATACCAGCCACGGATCCCACACAGCTCCCGGTCCCCCACACATTCACCGCAAACTACTCATTAAACCTCTCCCTAAAAACATGCACCCGACCTACAACGAACCCCGCCACAGAGCTCGCGCACGGGCGCTCCACAAAAACTATGGCATGGAACCGGATGCCGTTTGGGTGGATGCCGCATGCACGGGCGAGGACGCGGTTGGAGCCATCCCGAACCCCTCCCTACAACCGATTGCTACCCTTCACATATCCCCCACTGCCACTTCGGAGGAGGCTGAAGAGGCCGCTATTGCCCTAGCCATCACGCGCAGAATCTGTGGCGCAGAATGGCGCAGAATCTGTCACATCACGGCACACACCTCAACTGCACCGTGAGGAAGGGATAAAGGAGGGAGTTAAAGAATAAAGGAAGAAAGAGTTGGTGGTGGTAGTGGTTTTATTAAAAATAGTAGTAAAAAGGAAGGAAAAGATTTTTGCTAGCCCCGGCATCTGCCATCGATACTGAAGCACCTGAGCTGGGGCAGCGGAAATAAAGGACAGCAGGCAGAATGGAGAAATGAAATGAAAGAGGTGAGGGGACAGGAATAGAGGACACGGGGAGAAGTAATATGTACAAACTATTTACAAAATAAGTAATGTGTCCAGGTTGTGCGCGTGATTACTTCAGTTTAGAGGAATTAAATCACACACGCGCACAGCACTGTGTAGGTTACAACTGGAGTGGGGCGTCCAGTTATTAATCGTTCAAGGTAGAACTCGCGGAGCGTTCGGTCACTGCGTGTAACTACCTGACGGAGAACAGACGGGACGTCAAGCCCGTGTGTTCAAGGAATGCACAGAGGCTCACCAAAGTTCGCTCACGAGTGCGCGCACTGCCCTGCGGCCACAATAGCGTCTTGATGGAGTCTGGTAGTATGTCCTGCAACCTATAGGCCGCGAGCATATCGCGACGAGCATCGGCGAACGCAGAGCAGCGAAGGAGCAGATGTTCTAGTGTTTCCACTGCACCGCATCCGTCACACACATCACTCGTCGCGATTCCGTGACGCACCCGTCGTTCCCCGGGCCACACGCAGCCAATGCGCGCGCGGAGGATCATTGCACGTTGCGACCGTGTAAGTGCGCGACAGCCGGTGACACTGTCGATGCGCTCACCTCCCGCGATGCGCGGGTCGGGGTGCTGCTTTCGGAGATGGTCGTGAATGGCCGCACGCACGTCCTCCAGCGCAAGGGGCAGATCGCTGGCAGGTAGTTGGTGTGCAGCGGTCGCGAGGTCGTCAGCTTCTTCGTTGCCGGCGATGCCGCAGTGACCGGGCACCCACTGTGCACGCACGGCACAACCTCTCTGCGCGATGCGCTCGATGCGCGAGCGAATTTCCCGCACTAGTGGGGTACCGCGGCCGTTAGATTGCAGGCGGCTGAGGGCGGCGCGGGAGTCGCACAGCAGAGCACTCCTGGGCGGCGGAGGGCCGAGGGTGAGCAGCAGGTCCAGCCCGAGCCGGATCCCCATCAACTCCGCCGTGGTGGAGGAGCCCAGGAAGGTTGCGTGTTGCTGGCTGTGCAGTCGCAGGGCGGGGATGGTGGCCGCCGCAGCAAGGGAGCAGCTGTCGCGGGCCACTGAGCCGTCGGTGTACACGAAGAGATGGTCCTGGAGCTCCTCGTGTATGACGGCTCTGGCCAGCTGCTGCACAGCGCAGAGGGGTGTGCTCCGCTTTCCCGTGATGCCGACGATCTCTCGCTGTACCTCCGAGGCAGCAGGCCAGGGCGCGCAGGAGCCGTAGGGGGGTGGGCCTTGGGTCAATTGCTCATACTCGAGCAGCGCCGCGCCCATTCGTGAGCGCGGGAGCAAACGCATACGCTGCAGCAGCGAGCCGCCGTCCGGTGCGCGGTGAAGCCGGTCGATGTGATTCAGTGCCCTGCGCGCTGCTTGGAGCTCAAGGGGCCCTTACGGCGCGATTCCGGTGTCCAATGATATATGAGACATATACTGCGCCATTTCCTTTCCCCCCAAAATAATAATAATTGGTTTTTTGGGGAAAGGAAATGGCGCAGTATCTGTCTCATATATCTTTGGACACCTGAACCGCGCCGTAAGGGAAGGGATAAAGGAGGGAGTGAAAGAAGAAAGGAAGAATAGGTGCCGTAGTGAAGGGCTCCGGAATAATTTTGACCACCTGGGGATCTTTAACGTGCACTGACATCGCACAGCACACGGGCGCCTTAGCGTTTTTCCTCCATAAAAACGCAGCCACCGCGGTCGGGTTCGAACCCGGGAACTCCGGATCAGTAGTCGAGCGCCTTAACCACTGATCCACCGCGGCGGGGCATTAAAAAAGCAATTATTATTATTATTATTATCACCTCTTTCTTCCCTTCTTCTTTCACTCCCTCTTTTATATCATCGCTTACGGTCCGGTTCGGAGGCCCACATAGATATGTGTGACAGTTACTGCACCATTTCCTGTCCTGAAAAAGAAAAGAATTTCCATTTTTCCCTTTCGAAACGGACGCACTTTTACACACCCTCTCCAGACGCTGTGAAAATAACACTTTTTATAAGCTTTTATCGTAAGTAAAGCTATATGTTTGCTAACAGACGTGTGCGCCACCATGAACTGCATGCGCAGAAATAAAACAAAAGACAATATGCTCCATTTCCTTTACGATTTCTTGAACAGGCTAAAACTTATTTCAGGTCCCTATAGATGGGCTCACAGATATGGCAATGAAGTTGAGTACCGTGATAGCACTCGGCTCCAAGGGCAGTCTCCAGCTGCTAAGTATGCAGTTATAGTTGAGCAGTAGAAATATCTTGCAGTCATTTCAATGCACACACTATGTTTTTGCAAGAGTGCAACTTTCGCACTCCCGCCGTAGTTATTTATTTCAAATCTCGTTTCCATTTCGACGCGTTCTTTAGTTCAAAGGACTCACGGTGTTCAGGCGTGGGTGTGGTTTCCCACAACAAGGCATTTATAACTAGTGCTCACTGCACGTACGGTGTCAACGGTTGTTTGATTGTGGTGGACAAGTAGTTCGATGAGCGCAGACCTCGCTTTGTTAACTTGTACCCGCCAGTCACGCGTCCATTGACAGGCGAGTTATTCAGGTCTATAGCGTCATATTTTCACCAGGACGTGCCACATGTCCTACTTAGGGACTTCAGTTGTGTGCTTGACACGCACCGCAATATCAGGGGGCCTGGACAAGGAGCTTTTGTTTACCACGCCAAGGAACTTAAAAAGAATGGCTGTGGTTTAGGACTGGTTAAACCTGGTCAAAATGCGAAAGCTTCGTTTCCTCGGCACATCGGCTGCGCGGCGTCTTATTCCTACGCTCTCAATACTCAAACTTGTCTCTTCCGCAGTTGAAGAGACTCCGGTACGTGGCACTACTTCTTTTAGCCGCATCTTCGTTACGACGTTTCTCGAGTCGTGCGGCGCGTTCTTATGGCGTGTCTAGAGCGCGTTCTCTCTTCCTCGCTTTGGTCTGTCGTTGTTGCCTCTCTTTCGCACTCTCCGTAACGGCTACAATACACACACAGAGAGAGAGAGATAAGTTGTTGCCAGGAAGAAAGAAAAGGCACGTGCATAGGCCTGCCCACTGGCTCAAGCCGAGCCACAATCGCTACACGTGCAGATAGTAGGAGAGTTGAAAGATGGGATAGAAAGACAGGAGAGTTAAGACGCGCTAAAGTCAAGGCCGATCGCGGAGGCAGTGCAATACCGAGCCAACCGGTGGCGGGAGTGAAGCATCCTTCAAACTCGCCGCCACATTTCCAAAAACAAGTCCAATTCGACCCGTAACAGATACAATACGGGGTGCGGACAATCCTCGGTAACAATACACTGTGGCGAAACGCATCTATATATAAACAAATACACACCTCGAGGCGACATCTTCTCTCCCTCTACCCTAGCGGAGCACACCTAGCGTAGTGAACAGCCACGGCAGTGGCGTCGACGGAGGCGCCATCTGTTGGAGCGCGGCTGCAATGCTGCTAGGCAACGCCGGCTCAAGGTCGGCCACGACACGCGGCATACGGTATATGGCATACGGCGCGACGAGCCGAAATGACTCGCTGGCTGGCGTAATAAAGCTTTCGCTGGTGTTACGGGCCACTTCGGTCCTTTCGGATGCAGCCGCATTTCGCCTTTCGTTAAAGGTCAGGGTCGGGGTTGTCAAGACACGTGCGTGAGCTTTCGCTCCGTTCGTCTCACGCGTCGCGATTATCCTGCGCCGTACCGCAGGCCGTCTCGCTTCGCTTGTAGGCAACTTTGTGTAGGACGGCGAGAAACCTCTCATCGCTCGCCACCTGCTGTCTCTACCAACGTGCAGGGGAGGCCTTGGTCTCCGCTGTATCCAGACTGTACGTGTTACGAGTGTTGGCAGCCAGGCTTGTGAGTTCCCTTCTAGGTCAAGACTGGTACCTAGGCTGGCCGTTGTTGGCCTATTGCCTGAGTACAGGTCGACGTGCGTTTCGCTCCGACAGGTACCTCGGTCCGAGGGCCGAGAGACCGACCGGGTTTTACCGCGCCGTCGAAGGTTTCAAGCGGGCGCTGGACGCCCATCTCCCGGAGGTAAACCTTACGGATACGATGCCCATGGCCATCAGCCAGCAAATCGGGTGCGCCCACCTCTCCGAGGATGAGGCGTGAAGGACAGCCACATCCGAGTGGACTGACTGGGCGACGGCGACGGGTCGCTTGCCCAGTGAGGTGGCGGACTTTGAGTGGCATAGGCGTTGGAGCGTCCTTCCCACGCGCCAGCGCCTATCCGCCTGGAGAATTGTGTCTGACGATCAGTGCGCCAACTGCGCGCGACAGGAAGCCTCTCGCATGTTTTTTTTTATGCGTTGCATATTGCAATCACTCAGTTCAGCCCTTGAGCGCGGCCGGGCAGCCACCAAACCACGTGACGTGACGGCACGACAGCCGGAGGAAAAGCTGGGCCCCAACTCAGTGGTTAGGGGGATCGGCTACAGAGCCGGATTACCCGGGTTTGAAGCGACCACGGCGTCCGCGTTTCTATGGAGGCGAAACGCAAAGGCGCCCGTGTGCTGTACCATGTCAGTGCACTTTAAAGGTCCTCAGGTGGTCGAAACTATTCTGAAACCCTACACTACGGCACCTCTTTCTTCCTTTCTTTTCTCAGTTCCTCCTTTATCCCTTCTCTTACGGCCCGGTTCAGGTGTCCGCCGAGATGACGCTCGGCCTGCGGCAACCGCCTGACTAGGCATCCCACCTAGCGGTTGTAAGGGCGTGACCCTTCAGGTCACGACCCCCCTCGCCTCTCTCTATAATTAATAAATGTTTTCACCTCCACCACCACCAGATGAGAGACATACTGCGCCATTTCCTTTCCCCAGAAACCAATTTTCGCGGTGGCTCAGTGGTTAGCGCGCTCGGCTACTCATCGGAGTTCCCGCTAAAGCTCCCGTGTGCTGTGCGATGTCAGTGCACGTTAAAGATCCCCAGGAGGTCGAACTTATTCCCGAGCCCTTCACTACGGCACCAATACCAATCGTGACATATTACACCATCCAATATTTTATTCCTAATTATCAATAAACATTTACAAATTCATTGGTCTGGCGTGACGTCATCATGCGAACACGTTTTTCGGGAATGTTCTGCCAGCAGCAAAAATCAACTTTGTGGACATGTCCGGCAGATCGGCGCCCTATTACTCCACTAAATTCAGATTACAAAGCATTAGCAAAATTGCTGTTTCACTCTTCTGTCAACAAGTATGCTATCCTGTTTTACATCGCTCACGAGCAATTCCTGTTAGTTACTCAAAGGTGCTTGTGGTACCTCTTTAATTGGTTCGCCTTATATGCTTAGCGTCATGTCTACATGTGAATGTCAATATATCCGGTAACCTTGCCATGTATATATGTAAATAAATTTTTTTCTGATAACTCCGTAATTAATTTTTCGGGACAGCTTTGAAGTTTAGGATTTGTTGCATTGGTGTAAGTATTATTTTGTCTGAACTACCTTCTGCAGCGGTGCGCACTGCTTCTTTTAATTACATGGCCGGGTAATACCCGTTGAAATGTTTTCCACTGACAGGAAATTCAGTTTAATGAATGAGTATGCTCCGGCAAATGGAAGTTTCAAAAACAGATTCAAAAGTACTTTTGGATGGCCAACAGGGTGTTTCTCTGGACGACTTCAACTGCGTTTTGAACACACACCGAGATACTAGCGGCACGAGCCAGGGTGCCTCTAATATTGCGCTAGAGAATTACAGCGCCTTGTTTCAATAAAAAAAATCGAGGACGCTTAATCTTCGCCTTTAAGAAAGGACCGGGACAGCGTGTTGCAGTACTGCTAGGGATGGTAGTGAAAATATTTTAATGAAATTGTTTAGGAGAGTGTAGCGGTGGTTGCAGCCCCCTGTCCGTAACCCCATTGGCGTATACTACTGTCCGGGCTAGTTCGACGAATTTTTTTACTCGTTTCGTACGAGCTATTCAGAGCTGCCTCCCACCCCTCCTGCGTTGGATAGTTATTAATAGTGACCACCTGATTTCACTGGCAGGCCCATACCATATAGCACAGGTCCAAAAAGTATTCAGTTATTTAAACATCTTCCCTCCGACATGTAGACACCAAAAACTACATCCCAGCCTCATGGAGAGGACAATTCAAGGCAGCTTCACTACCCAGCAATATGCGCCACGAATTTCACCGGTCAAGACGACTGGCACGAGCCGAAGCTATGGAAAGGCACTACTGCGGGCACGAGGGCGCTCACAGGTAGCCCACGGAGCGGCATCGCATGTTCGGGGCCACGTATTGCCCATTGAACAAATCGCTGGAATCTCTAGAAAGCCTCTGAAAGCCCATCCGCCGCCCGAAGTGGAGGAGGAGGGGAAAACATTCATTACTGCACTGTACTGAATTGGCAAAGAAAGGTGGGGATGGTCGTTGCGCTCCAGGGTTCCAGTCCCTATTCCGGGACAGCATTCGCCGCCACCGCTGCCCGTGATCTGTGGACAAGGGCCCTCTGGACCTGCAGGTCCGAGCTGGACAGGGCCGCCTTCGAGCCCTCCCCAGTTGGCTGACTTATAACGGCCGTATGCGTATTGTACTAGCAGGCTCACGCCATGTCGTATAGGTCAGCATACTGCCCGCAGAACTTTCACCTGCACGTGAATGTAGGGTCCACATGTTTCAGCATGGCGGGATTTAAGAAAGGCCTGGTTTCGAGCCGTCTAAGGTGGCACTCATCGTTTCTGTCGATACCCTTGGCGGGTCCCGGGAGTACACTCCTGCAGAGGCGCCAATGGTTTGTAATATCCACGTGAGAGATTGGTATGATTGCCGCGACAGAACCGGAGATTGAGTGGAACCTGGGCTAAAGAACGCTCGGCAGCCGCGCTAGCGGCCTTTCCCCTCAACCCCCTCGTGACCAGGCACCCATACTATGTTTTTACCAATCGCCGAATTCCAATTGCTCTCGAACGCCAATAGTATTTTGCCGGCGAGTGGCGCTATCCCATCCTGCACGTAATTTTGTGGAAAATTACCGAGAAGGAGAGAAAAATTCCGGAGAGGAAAATTCAAAATGGGACGCAAAATTTACCATCGAGGAAATAATCAGACACACTGATGAAGATGAAGCGAGGCACGGCACTGGGCGACGACTAGATTACGGTGATCGTAAAAACATTTCCTGCTTGTAAATGTGAAAGGAGTTACGGTTTGATCAATAGATAAGGGACCTGTTCTTACAAGCACAAAGTGGAGGTCTCTAGTTTAGTACCCCAGTGGCGGTGGCCACCGCCCGGGCGCGCCCGACTATAGGGCGGATTTTCGAAAGAGGGGTTGATTTCTTCTCTATTGGTTTGGAGCACAACGTCCTTCGCTGGTAAGTATGGCCAGAAGACGAACATCGAAGGCGGCCATACCTCGTGCGGCTCTAAATAATTGGAGAGCCTTCGCCTCACTGCCGCCTCCATGAGCTTACCCACGCAGGACGGGAGAGATACTGGTCTGTGTATCTTTTTTACCGGGCTTGGGGATGAACATCAGTACGAATGTTTTTCAGTCGTTCGGTAAGTCCCCCAACTCCCAGCATTCGTTGGTGTAGTGGTTGAAACCTTCTAGAGATGGATCGTTGAAGTTGGCCAGAAGGCCAACCATTATCTTGTTGGCCCTTCCACGACTTAGAGGCCCAACATAACTGTCGGACTACCGGCAAACTTCAGCGATACAGGTCTAGATGAATTTACTCGCTACATCAACGTGCGCCGGGACTTAGGGGGTAACCGAATGACTGGAAAACATCCGTAACATGCTGACATGTACCTCTCACGCGATCGCCAAGGATAATCGCTTTTTTCTAAATTCTAAAAACTGATATGACTGTTACAACAGGCTACAAACCTCTAATTGCTACTGGGCGCTTAAATTTAAAGATAGAAAGGTGATTATTATTATTTAGTTAACCAGATTACTACTTAAGAAAATTCACTTGCTTTCCGTTGTCCGCCGACATTGGTAATCATAATCATCATCATCATCATCAGCCTGACTACACCCACTCCAGGACAAAGTTGTCTCGCATGTCTCTCCAGTTACCCATGTCCCATCCCAGCTGCGCCCACCCTATGCCCGCCAACTTCCTAATTTCATGCACCCAACTAACTTTCTGCCGCCCCCTGCTACGCTTGCCTCCTCTTAGAATCAACTCCGTTACTCTTAAGGACCAGCGGTTATCTTGCCTTCGCACTACATGGCCTGCCCAAGTCCATTTCTTCTTCTAGATTTTGACTAAGATGTCGTCAACACTGGTAATGCTACGCCGCAAAAGCCATATTGTTACTCCAAAATATCTATTTTTGAAAACTACTTAAAGTCTTCCCCATAACACCTGGAATATCCCGAAACAACCATGTGTCAATTTTCAAGAAAAGCACCTGATACAAAGCTGGACCCTAATCATCTTTAGCCCGTGCCTCGATTCGCTTTCTGAGGAAATTTCGTCCGTTGCTCTATCCCAGCCTTGTAAATGTGGCTTCCTGCCACTTAGAAAAATTAAAAGAATATTCTCAGTTCTCATTTTTTGGCTTAGGTATTTCGTAAAGCTGGGGAGATGAAGAGAAATACCATGCCAATTGGCAGAAACTAGCAATCAATCAACCAATCAATTGCGCAGATGTCCTGCATGGATTCGTTCAGTTCGATGCTTGACCCAGTTTAACGCGAAGCGATTATTTCTCCTCTGCGATGGTGTTATTTTGAAGTTTAAGTGCGCTACACTGCGTTTAACTTGGTTTGAATGTAGAAATCTCGGCCTAACCAACCTGCGTCTTCTCAGAGTTTTTCCATTATAACTGAAAACCTGAAGTACATTTGCAGTGTTCCGCAAGGCTCTTGTGTATTGCGCACAACACAATTTAAACCATTCTCCTCAAGAAACTGCTGTCGGCAGGTCTCCCACAAAAATCCCCTTCCGACCTATCAAGCAAGAAAAGCAGCGCTCTGAAAAACTTTTTCCTTGAAAAAGGCGTCCATTTTTAAAGCCCTCTGTGTGGACTTGCCCGGCGAAGTATGAAGCCTGTTTATTATATTGTTTTATTCTTCACGCCTGTAAATTAGATGCTTTTTTCCACATTATATAGCAGCCCCTTAATTCTCATTTAGCTTTATACTGCGGTAGAGTTAAGTGACAGGGGCCGCAAGCGCGTGACAAATGAGTCGCTTTATGGAGCCCTGATGAGTGAGGAAATAATTAACCCTATAGAGACCCTAAATTAATCGTCCATGAACGTGAATCTTCCCCCTGGTGTCATTTTCTTCTCAGAAAAGAAGATGTAGTCTTTTAAGCCGGACTATGAAGCTTCACAAAGCAAAACATAAGGTCACCGAGACTTCAAGGATGGCGCTGCTCTTAAGCCGCCTCACAAAGGCTCCGTACCAAAATAGTGAATTCTCCCATTTTTCATGAAGGCGTAACAATAAGGCATTCATTTTTTTATAATCTAGAGAAGTGCACTGTTTTTTTTTTAGTTGAGCAGCGACGAAGCACTCTTTTCAAGCGAAGACTATAGTAGCCATACGAGGTCAGGTGTTCGTAGTTATTCAGCTCCACTTTTCTGCTAAGCCCACGTTGTCGTAATAGAATCTGTTTACCCTTCACCGTTCATGGCCAGCCATTTACAACCAGCATTTCTGACATCTCGTATAAAACATCAAACCATTAAGTCACACACCTTGTCGCAGAGCAAGGTGCGTGATCGAGCCATCACAAACCATCTACGCCTCGGCAGGAGGATCCTCCCGGAACGCACCAAGGATTTCGGCAGAAGCGAATAGTGCCACCTTAGATGGCTCCGAACCAGGTCTTTTTAAATCCCGCCATACTAAAGCACATAGACTCGACACTCATGAGCAGGTGCAAATTTTGCGCGCAGTATGTCGACCTATACCGCATGGTATGGGCCTCCAAGTACAATGCACATATAGCCGTTATAAGTTAGTTAACTAATTCTTGCTGAGCAAGGATGAAAAAAAATTTTCCGCCGACATGCATGAATAAGTATAAAAACGGCCTTTCATTTCGGCAATGACTACGCGAGAGAATGATCCATACTTTAGAAAAGAAAATACTAGGAGGCGCGTGATCTTCAATCCCATATGTCACGCTGTGCGCATCTTTTGTTTATTTTCGTTTGGTACCTTATACTTTATACTTCCTGCGCTTGAGTTTATTCTTTTTGCCGTTCTCAATATCCAACTGAGTCTTTACAGAAGGATGCCCATGGCAACAAGCGCACGTACAACGGTAATAGCCTTTCCTGCGATAGCGCCCACTGCAATAGCGAATCCTAACTCCCTACGTTCGAGGACTGTAACTTAGACGAACCAAAAGGAATAATCCAACAAAGAATCTATTAATAAAATGGCAAAACGCACTGCGCTCGGCAAGAGTTAGCTTTAAAAGGCGAATGTATTTACATCCACTAACGTCCTTTTACGTGCCAACACATTTTCTGAGCAGCTAGCAGCTTAAGTTGAGACCAGACATTCGAAATAAGAGGAACTATACTTTAAAAGTTCCTGGTATTATATTAGCGAATTAAGCTGAGTATTACGCAACAAACGCAGAGGAAACCACGCATGCGATTTCAGTGCTGGTAACTACAGACAGGGGCAGCCATCAGACTTCCAAATCTGGTAGCGGTGAAGGGAGGAACACGGGACTGAAAATTTTTCAATGACTCAAGGCTTCCATCATAATAACGCGCCCAATTAAACCTAGAAATTTTGCCTTTAACAGCTTTCAAACCCTCTATGTTGTGCTTGCTTCCAAACACCTAATAATAATAAATTGGTTGTGGGGGAAAGGAAATGGCGAAGTATCTGTCTCACATCTTGGCGACACCTGAACCGCGCCGCCAAGGTAAGGGATAAAGGTGGGACTGAAAGAACAAAGGAAGAAAAAGGCGCTGTAGTGGAAGGAATCGAAATAATTTCGACCAGCTGGGGATATTTAACGTGCACTGACATCGCACAGCAGAGGGGCGGCTTTTGCGTTTCGCCTGCATCGAAACGCGGCTGCCACGGTCTGGTTCAAACCCGGGTGCTCCGGATCAGCCGCCGAGCGCCTTAACCATTGAGCCACTGCGGCAGGTTGCAGAAATGCAGAACTCACTGTTGAGTTCTTGCTTAAGATGCTGCCGTTTGGTTGCGCAAGACACTATGCGGATGTGATGATGTTCAACGATACAACTGACCAGGAGCTTAATATACAAGTCCATGAAATACCCCGAGTAGCCGAATATAAATATTTCGGTGTATGGATAAACGAAGGGCAGATGTACACGGAAAAGCACGAACAGTCTCTCACAGCAAAACGGCGAAGAGATGCCGGGATAATGAAACATAGAGCATTGTGGAGGTAAAACAGGTATGAAGTACTGAGAGGCATCTGGAAAGGAATAATGTTGCCGGGGCTTACTTTCACAAATGCGGTTCTATGCTTAACGGCAGAAGTGGAGTCGAGATTAGAAGTAAATCAGAGAGCTGTTGGAAGATTATCACTAGGTGCCCACGGGAAAACCACAAGGGGGCAGTAGAGGGGTATATGGGCTGGGCAGCGTTCGAAGCACGGGAAGCTCAGAGTAAAATATTATTCCAAGCACGTCTCAGGAAATTGGACGATAATAGGTGTGTAGCTAAGGTATTTAAATACCTATACAGAAATAGCGTTGACTCACAGTGGCAGAAAAGAACTAGAAAACTAACCAGTGAGTATGCCAGGCACGAGAATACAAAGAAACAACATTAAATGACAGGTTAAAAACACGGAAGGTAAAATTGGAGAAATTCAATGGAAAAGAAGCATATAGTGTAGAACTACATCGATACTGGAAAAGTCAGATTAGGAAGGAAGCCTTTCATGATAACTCAAGAGGCAGTGGCCTATTCTTTGACGCTAGGTCAAGATGTCTTAGAACGCACAGCTACAAAACGAAATTTAACAAAGAAGGTGACATATGTGCTTCTGTGGTAAATATGTTGAAATAATAGAACACCTCATATTAAAAGTGAAGGTATCTATCCCGATTTCTATGCAGGCACAATCACTCTTCCTGATGCCCTAGAATTTAGAGATAAAAATAGTCAAGCAAATAAATCTGCGGTGGAAATTTGCAAAAAGCGATTGGAAGTTTGGTGGCTCAGCAGCAGAGAGGTGACATGAGGTTAAATGTGTAGGAAAACGTATTTAATGAAAACGGCGAATTTCAATAACTGACAACAAAGTTAAACAAAAATAAAAGGGAAAAAGCTCAGCATGAGGGCAACTGCCATCGCCCCGTGTCAAAAAGGACGCTCCTACCTTCGATTCATCCATCCATGCCCAGGCATCAGATTGGATATGTGTGATACGAGTAGAAGTGTGGCGAACATTTCGGAAATGAAAATAAAATGCTTGTTTTAACGCAGCTAAATGGAGTAGACATGCGAAAGCATGTGTTGAAATGGTTGGCACAAGTCTTGCTTTGCTGAGTGGTCGCCAAGTCTGGCGACGATATTAGTTCCATAGTAGTATTAGCTGTCGAAGGCGACGACGTGCAATGCAGTGCACATCGCAACATTGTGGTCAGGTTTAACACGAGGCGTGATCTGCTGCGGCGATAACAAAGCGCTGTCACGCTCAGGCCAGCGATGCTGACCAGTTCACGGCACCGCCGGATCGAAACGAAATTGCTGGACTATTTATTTTATTTCTTTATTTTGCACCAGCACACCTACATCGCCAGATCTTGCTCGTGGTTTACCTATCGTAAGAGTGATTTAGCGCTAATATGAAGGCGAAGCTGCAAATCATCCGGTTCAATTCCATGCGAGACACCTTCGCGTACCACCAGCTTTCTTCGGTGCCACGTTCATGAACACAGCATTCCCTATAGGTGGCACGCGTTCTTTGGAAAAAGATCCACCCAGGTGTCCGTAACATGCAAGAAGAATGCTGGGGTAAGACGACAAGAAAAGTATTTATGTTAAATGGAGCACAGCGCGGAGAACTGCGCAAAGGACATCAGAGACAAAGTTAACATGCAGGAAGATAACAGCGAGAATTGAATGAGAAAATAGATTTAATGTTATCCTTCCTGAAATCTTGGCTAAGACAAACTGAACGGGGCAAGGCGTGTGATGCGCAGAAAACATATTCGACGGTTCCGTCGGGTCACGCAGAAGAAATAAAGACAAGGTAAACATATACCGGGAGGCAAAGAGCCAGTTCTATAAAGAATATTAAGTTTGAGGTGATTAAATGATCGGAACAGCCGCTGTACACGGGTATTTGAATATCAGTGAGAGACATTCGCGTTGTGGTGAACGTATATCAGCTGATTATGCTGAAAATAAAAAATTTGCAGTGGCTTAGCTCGGCAATGCCAGTATATACGTAGCGAGAGGCGCGTTTCCCTGGCTGAGCTTGTTGTGGTCACTATATGTTTACCAATGAGAGGCATTTGGCTCCATCTCGGCGGCTATGCGACGTCTATTAGGCTCCGCAGTCTGGCATCTCCGTTTGCTAAGCCGTTCCTCTCTCTGTTCGGGTGTCCCCGCTGCTCTGTTCGCCTTCTTACGCTCATTCTCTCTTTGTTCAGTACCCAAGTGCTAGGCAACAACGTCAGGATCGGAAGAGTTAATCTTCTCTTGTTTGTACCGCCGTTTAGCAACGGCTGGATTCTCCTTCTCGCATCCATGTCAAACACTGTGATACAGCCGCCCATTACATCTCCGCCGTTTATATGTAATGCTGCGCTTGCGACGCGCGCTTAGGGTGACAGCGGCGTGCGGCGAGGCGGCGACGAAGCGCGTGGCGCACATTTTGGATCTCTTTGGTTACCATGCTATCGGCGCATGCGTACAACTGCTCATCCGAGTGACGATGGTGAAGCGGGCGCGCGGCCGCGGCGACGGCGAAGCGCACGCCGCATCTGCTGTACCTC
The DNA here is from genome assembly GCA_030143305.2 of Amblyomma americanum. Lineage (NCBI taxonomy): Eukaryota > Metazoa > Arthropoda > Arachnida > Ixodida > Ixodidae > Amblyomma > Amblyomma americanum. Next base: position 2,937 of record JARKHS020027717.1, on the reverse strand, counting down.
TCCGGTTGCCATGGTAAAGGCGCATGCGCACAACTGGCGTCTCCCAGACACCGCGAAATGCTCGGCTGGTAGCCCCGTGTAGCTCTCGCTACAAAAGTGGCGACTTGCGGATACGAGAGGAGGAGGGTGGTCCTGCGCCTTGCTCCTTGTGCGCTTCTGAAGGCAGCTGACGTCCGGCCAAAGTTCAGGAAGATTGACGTGTCTATGTCCCGTTCAGTTTCCAGAAAGAACGAGCGCCGCCTGGAGACGAGATATTTTGTTTCAATTTAGTTGAAAATTAGTTTGATGATGAATCTAACTGGCGAAACTGGACGTGAATTCAGAAGAAATGCTGAAGTTTGAAGAGGCTGGTTGGCCGCAAGCCACAGCTCCGCAGGATGCCTTTTCGAGAGCCGTGGTCAAAGTAACACTTTTTTTAACATCGGCTCATGTCAGATGCAGAGACCTGTATCTTCTCAATGTGCAAATGACAAAGGAATGCATGTCCAAGAGTAGAAGAAGAAATGTAGTACAGCAAGGTAGGCCAAATATTGTATTTCTTGGTGACTAAAAAAGAAAGTGTATGGAAGAAATAAGCAGCGACCTTTGTAGAACGACCAGATGATTTGAAGGGCAGACGCCCATAGGTAAAATGATTTGTTTAACCTCTTTGTATTAAGGCTTTGAATCGGCACTCATCCGTTGTTGAAGCGTTTTCTGGGAACACGTATTCCTGCACGGAGAACCTACATCTGCAACTCGCGACGAAGAAGCTCTTCCAAGTTTTCGGTTCAAATTTGCTTTCGCACGGCTCGCAGAGAGCATGTACGTGTCTAATGGAAACTAAAGAACCGCGAAGCATTTTTGTTCTTGTGAACTCAGCGGTGCAGCTAATGCTAGATCTACAACCGGCATAAGCCTGCGTGCGGTGTAACGAGGTCGATATATGTGCTTCGCTAGGAAGCAAAGTGAGCTCTTCCGATATTCAGGGCAGTATACGCCATGCACAGGAGCAGAAGACCCGGTATAGCGTTTCCGGAAGAATGGAGTTTTAGAGAAACAGTTAAAAGAACGTATAAACAAGTTGCTTTCAACAAAAGAAATGGCGGACTGTGTCTCAAAAAGAAGCTTTCCATCCTGCTGGGTCCGAACCCGGGAACTCCGGATTAGGTCGCTCGACTACTGATCCGGAGTTCCCGGGTTCGAACCCGACCGCGGCGGCTGCGTTTTTATGGAGGAAAAACGCTAAGGCGCCCGTGTGCTGTGCGATGTCAGTGCACGTTAAAGATCCCCAGGTGGTCGAAATTATTCCGGAGCCCTCCACTACGGCACCCCTTTCTTCCTTTCTTCTTTCACTCCCTCCCTTATCCCTATCCTTACGGCGCGGTTCAGGTGTCCAACGATATATGAGACAGATACTGCGCCATTTCCTTTCCCCAAAAACCAATTATTAATATTATCATTATTATTATCATCCTGCTTGGATGAAGAGCAAAACAAAGAAAACAAAAAAGCGTGATTAATGTTGCCCACCAAATTTTTGTACGGCTCTCGTGTGAAAGCTTCGCGATCGGATCTGAAATTTACTACTTCTTATGCCTTACAGCGGAATGGTTCCACCAAACTTCGTTCCAAATATATGCATACTTCAGACGTCTAGGGTAAAACAAACTGTCTACAAGAGGGCGATGCACTCGTTCCATCTGCCCGGACTTTACTGTAGCTGCTCGAAACGGATGTGAATGGTCATACTTTTCATAACGGGTCAAGCATTTCAAGGAAGGAATTTCACGCTATACAGCCTATAAAGGAAACTGCGAAGATTATGTGCGGTCACCAGAGACACGGGAAATTTAATTTAGGGCTGCGCTTTGGCGTAATATGTATTACTGCGCTGTGAAGACTGAAAACAAAAATGCACTAACAGAGCTCCTGTACTCGGGTTAGTATAGTAGCTCTAAAATATAACACTCAACTTATGAACTTTACAATCAAGAGAAAGAGTACTTTGCTCCTTTCATACTGAAATGCATCCGTCGGTTGGTCTGATCCTTTCTTGGAGGAATGAGTCGCGATCTGTAACTTGAAGGCAGTGAACGTATCGTATGCGCAGTTTTCTATACCAACTGAGCTACAGCGGTACCTAAATACACCCTTCCAGTTTCCAGAGCGTGAATGTAGCGGGCTTTTACCTTACGGTGTTACGGCTTTGAGACGTAAGTGAGATCTTACGTCACTGCGCTGCCATACCTGTATTAGCTGGAACTTCAATCAGGACCCTCCAGGATGAGAGAGAAGCCCCCTGTTGATAGGTTTTTATCTCAATAGAAACGGCACGAGTCCAGAGATTCTTACAGGGCTCCATTAACCAGGAACAGGTGAAATACGACCCCCTGTGGCTGCGCCATCCGTCAGCTGTTAAGAACGAAGGTTCTCTCACGCTGAAAGCCACCATCAGCTCTGTATCGATTTTCGTCGCGAGTTCTCTTCCGACCAGCGTTTCACAGCTGCTACGGGGCCCACAAAAATAAAAAAACTAAGAGGGGAATGCAGTGACTGCTGTGCTTGTTAGCTATTTGCTTCACTGGTTTTATTGCGAGAGGCGAGGGCTCACTGCACTCTCGTTGTTACTACCAGTTTTTAAATAGCAAATAAAAAACTGTAACAGCAATTAATAAGAACGAACTCATGTGCTCTCCTTTTCAAAGTAAACACTGTACTCTCTGCGTAACGACAGCCACTCTAAGGCGCATTGTTGCTTCCCTTGTGTTCCACTCTCACGATTTAAATTCTGTTGACTTTTGGAATGTAAACGTTATTTAATAGCGGCTAAGTTGGCCCTTACGGCCTATATTATTTCTTCACTTGGCATATTGCACACGAAGCATTTTTTTATATATTTTCAGTGCAGAGGTTTAAAGCGATTGCTGATTTAGAATTATTTTTTATTTTCACATT
>JARKHS020027716.1:0-51475 GCA_030143305.2 Amblyomma americanum | reverse complement strand
AATATACATTTATGGGCCGTTTACTTGTTAAGAGCCGATATTGGCTTCAAGCCTTCCATCTCCGAGGGCCAACTTTCGGGCTGCCATCAATTGCAGTCACTAAGCGGGTGACCCTAGGCGGTTGAACATGACAGGGTGGTAAGGAAAAATGTAGGAGAGGTTCGAAATGTAGGAGGCTCGAAGCCCCGTGGGCGGTTTTCAGTTATAGAATATCTGATACAGGTCCCATTTGAGCCCAACATTTTTTTGGAAATGTGGCGGAGCGCTTCAAGGTTGCTTCACTTCCGGCACCGGTTGGCCCGGTATTGCACTGCCTCCGGGATCGGCCTGGGGCATTATAGCGCGCGTCTTTTCTATCCTATCCTTCTATCCTATCTTTATATTCTCCTACTTTCAGCACGTGGTAGCGACTGTGGCGCAGCTTGAGCCAGTGGGTAGGCCTGTGCACTTTCCTTTTCATTTTTCCTGGCAACAGAAGAAGTAGGAGAGGTGTAAACAAATTATCGCTGGTATCTGCATAATTTGCAGTGCAGGAAAGGATTCTGGTGTAATCGCATTTTCTTCTCTATCATCATCACACGTGACACTTTTAGACTATGAATTATTTTAATAAATGAAAACTAATGAGAGCGGTTATGTTGCTAAAGACCAGCAAAGAGTGAAAACATTTTTGTTTTGCTTTAAGCAAACAAGTTTTGTGGGCACAAAGAAGTGGTAGCAAAGATGTAACAGCCGATTACAAAATCGATATTCGAAATTTTAATCACCCGTAGCCACATCTTCATGTGAAACAGGCCGCCGCCAGATTAGTTGAGTCAACATGACGTACTGACTGATGCACGGATTTCGAAACAGAAATGTAGCAGGAAATTCAGCGCACTTTGCCGCGTTTTTTTTTGACGCAAATGTTCATGACCCGTTTGAATATACACCAGAATAAATATTCAGTGCCTCAAATACGCGAACTGTAGGTAGTGTCCGGCTTTTTTTTTCTCCAGGTTTTGAACTCTGGGAGCATTTTTGGTTTGTGTCTAGGCTAGCGCGCAGATTACTATCAACACACTAATCCACTGCGCAGGAATGAGGATATGAAAGAGAACACACAAGACAGGACGGATGCTGAGGCTTAGCTGGTGACCAAAAATGCATCCCAAAGAAGAAGAAATACTTTGAATGAACATTTTGGTCTGGGCTCGTTGGTTCGTTGTAACTACAGCAGCACCGCCCGTCCTGTGTTGTGTGTCGTCTTTTGCATCCTCGTTCCTTCACGCCTGGTTAATATGTTCATAGCAGTGTTTTCTTCGTAATTATAGCTTTTTTTTCAGAACACTTGCATCAATAGTTGGGATTCCAAAGTTGGCGCTTTGTTTACTGCTATATCGATATGGGTACTAGCTGTTGTGAGGACGTTTCTGGTTCTGCGTAAAGATTTGAGTTGATTACTTGCGGTGACCAGACATCATGTGCCTTTCGCTCTATTCCAAACTAGGCGGTAGGTTACTCGTGTGTTTCAACAGAGATTTTCTTGGACAATTTTCACAGAAAATGTCACGTATCGCCTGGCTTTTAAACAACCGTTGTAACAGAAACGCTAAGGCCCATCTTTGAACATTTTTTTCGTTTACAAATGCTCAGAAACATACTAAGAGAAAGACAAAAAGAGAAATAATTTTAAAAAATTCGTGTGCATGTGTCCTTTCTATAACATATTAGAGCTTTACATTAACATGTGACCGAAATTCCATGTGAGTGGAAGCATACAGAGACCGTCCAGACGTTTGCCCGGCAGCTTATTATTGGCTTTTATATTGCGTACGTACGCATTTGGCAGTTACGTTAGCTTAGAAATCGTTTTATAACTCAAGCTAAAATACGTTCATTATGAAAGTCCAGAGCAAGAAAGACTGCGCTGTTTGTCTGCTTCAAGCATCTTGCTTTTATTTTTGCGTAAGTCTTCACGTCCTTGCCCTCCTCTTCATAATTTCACAGGTCTGGAACCGCGATTCCTTCACCCACCTTACAAAAATTGAGAGAGGGCGAAAGCTTCACTCACGTGACGGTGCGGAGTATTTGAAAACACCCATCACAATTCTCGCTTCTCAATGGGGCATCATGGAAAACGAGCGGCAGAAAGACGATGCGTCTGCGCAGTTGGAGCGAGCTTTCAATGCCACTGCGCGCCCGCTTGTGATATGCAAATGAGCTGTTTTTGTTCCAAAAGCCCGTCCTAAGTTCTAGAGCTTGGACGGGATGCCGCCTGGTTCGTACGATAGGGAATATGCGCGAGCAGACTCCCATTTCCAAAGGCAGCCTCCAGCTTGCTTATGCGCTTGTCAGGAATCAAACAACTCCGCATTGTTTGGCACTTGAAGCATGCCTTGAAAACGAGCAGTTCTTTCCTCGGCTTCGCACTTGTTGGCAATGACATGCTAGCGGTATTAAGGTTTTCGTGCTGATAATTTTAATTTTCGAGCATGTTATTTCCGCATACTGGCTTTCGAGAATCTCCTGAACGGTTCATTATGCCGTGACTGCGCACAGTGTGCGAGTACTTTTCATGGGAGCGGGAAATTTGAGCGACAAACAGTTCAGCGACGAGCCTGTTCAATGGAAATTATCGCTTAACCCGAAATAATTGGAAAACAAAACGCCCTGGAGACCAACGATACCACTATTATTCTTCACCAAACAGTACTTTATATTTCGTTGTACTACCCACTGTAAGAGCAGGACTTGTGAAAAGTTTGCTGCCGGAGGAGTACAAACACACAAAACGCCAAACACACAAGCTGCTGTAATCTACACATTCAGTGATTCAGCCATTGCATAGTTTAGTCGAGTGTAAAAGCACAAGATAAGTGATTGAGTAATAGTGGCAAAGAAGACGCACTTTACACAGAGCGTAAAACAGAACGCATTAAAATGATGCCAGTAGCAGTTTTCCAAGCACTAGGAACAGTGCTCGTGGAAGTTATTGAGGCAAAAGCACTACTATCATTACGCAAGTGAATAATACATTATGAGCACCACTTATTCAAGTATACTCAGAGATGCGCTAATCAACTCAGCTTTAAAAAGGGCACTTTTTCTGAATCTCCCCACTGATGTCACGCGCACACGAGAACCGCGCACACGAGACTGCGTGCTCTGTTCTGGCGTTGCTGTGCACTCGTGGCAGTCTTTTTCCGCGGTCCTGCGTTGCAGTCGTCACGATGAAATCAAGCAGCTGCTTCAGAAGCATGATGCGTCTTCAATTCCATATAATGTGCGAAAATTGCGGGGCCTGATGTACCTTGTCTTGAAATATCTGTGTAATAATGCCGTGTATAGCCGTATTTCTAAAGGCACGCAAAGAATTGTCGTGCCTGTGTGTTCTTCTATCTTCATTCGAACAATTAGGAAATTCGCGAACAACGAGAGGTTCATTTTTCTGAGGCTTCGTTTGGTTTTTAGGGGTTTAACGTCCCAAAGAAACCAGGCTATAGGAGACGCCGTAGTGAAGGGCTCCGGAAATTTCGACCACCTGAGGTTCTTTAACGTGCACTGACATCGAACAGTACACAGGCCTCTAGAATTTCGCCTCCATCGAAATTCGACCGCTGCGGCCAGGATCGAACCCGCGTCTTTCGGGCCAGCAGCCGAGCGCCATAACCACTCAGCCACCGCGGCGGCGATTTTTCTGAGGCATAGCCTTTTCCCTCCCGTGTGCAGCGTCGAAGGCAAGGGCTTTGCACCTATGTAGCTTTTCAGAATGCTAAGTCTTGACAACTGAAATGAATCCAGAACTGCTTTATCTACTAATATTATCTGTTGCGTCATGATTCGTAAGGATTCGTGATGATGATGATCATGATAGGGGTGGTGGTGATGATGGCGATGAATATTTATGGCGCAAGGGCAGCTTTGGCCAAATACCGCCATGGCACAAGGTAGTTTTTCACTGCACAAAGTAGTTTTTCATTGCAAAAGGTAGTTTTTCATTGCACAAGGTGGGGCCAGAGACCCATTTCCCAAGCATTTCACCATAAACAAGCCGAGCACCAAGCAAGGGAAGGTTTGTACCCACGGCATCACCGGTGGGTACCCGGCGGCATTGGGGATCGGACCCGGCCCCTCCCTCATGCGAGGCGGATGCACTAACCACTAAGCCACTGCTGCGGTGTCGTAAGGGTTTATGAAGGGATTCTGATACCTTTCGGATCAGTAGTAGCGTCGGGGAGTTGACAAGATTCCACCCCTCAACTCTGGCGCAAGGGGTGTGTTGCCTCTCAGCCGCCTCCAAAGATTACACTTAGACCTCTTTGATGCCTCTGGAGGAAACCATTTGTCTGCAGGAGAGAAAAAAAATCTAGAGCCGGTGTAGTACTCGTGCGGTTGCGCCTCGCAGGGCGTGCCATGAGAGTTGACTCGCTCGTATAGAGTTCATTCAAAGAGACAGTAGTCGAGTTGGGTCCATCTTGCTCAGCTCGATCCTCTGACTCGACCCGCGGGCCTCTGTCGTGTTCATGTAATCTAGGCTATTCATTAACAAGGCCATGCGATCATGGGCATGAAATTCTCGCGAAGAACGGATTCACAGGACGGACTTTCTACCCATGGACTAAGTGTCACGTGACGTCCCACTTCTACTCCGCTATGTCCACACCTCACCCGCGATGTTGGTGAATGCTGCATGACGGAAGACCATGCACATGACTAATCCGCTTATCGCCACCTGCAAAAGTGAAGTTTGGGAAAGATGGGGATAAGTGGGTTAGACATGTCCGTGGCATTTCTCTGCATGCGGGCTGACCACTGAAGAGACTGGCCACTAAGAGGATTACCACTTAACGGGCATGGAGGAATATTTGAAGGTGACCTGTGTCAGTAGTTTACCGCCCCCGAATGATAGAGAACAGCATTCATTAAAAAGAGAGCCTATAGAAGGTAGAAAATTTTACAAAAATTGAATATAGGAGCCACTACAACCGGCAGTTTCAGTTTTGCAAGAAAAGTGGGGATGCTGTAATACTTGTTTTTTGGTTGCACATCTCAGACGATCTGGCCACGGCGCTGTTCTCTTCTGTTCGGGGTTTCTGGGCTTCTTTTTTTTTAAATTACCAAGTGTATTTTAAAATTCTTCATGTTTTCAAGTCAATATCTTCGGGAATAAATTTTTTTTTTGCACCAAACAAAATGATCACATTCCTAAAGATATAAAGAACAGTTATATACAAAGAAACAAAATTAAGTAGAGTTGTGCTCAGAGATTTTTAAAAATCAATCATACATCAGAAGTACTATTGCAAGAAGTCTACCTTCCTGTTCACTGCAATTCCCTCTGCTTCCTTTTTTGCATCCGAAGCGAAAGATGTGAGCTAAAGCATTGGCTTTTCTAGCACACTTATGTGTCACTGATTTCTGAGAGCGGAATAAATGGCCTTGCAAAATTTAGTTTGGACAAGGAAATCTAATAAAAATGGAAGTGAACTGACGAAAAACGAGCAGTACAGAGTGGTAGGAAGAGCACACGAACCGGGAGATCGGTAATTATCGCGAGGCTGACGCAAAACATTCGCAGGCAGGTAGTAATCAAAGACACGAGCTCTCCTGACATTTTCTGAATATGTACTTTTTTCTTTTTGTGTCAGGTACCCTAATCCGCAATCGGAGAGATGTTCCTGAAATTTGCACCTCCATATTTTTTTCCAGGCCGACAGATTCAGGGCAAAAGTACAAGTGGTCATTAAAACTTTGAATATGAATGACTACATTACGTACAAGTCAGTGCATAATCGAACGAAATTTATTGCTCCCGAATGTAATTGCTCCGAAACCTTTTGCATTTTCGGCAGGGCAGTTATTACGGCTCTCATTATTTTTCCCGACAAAAAAAAAAACGTTCCTTGAGCAAGGAGTTCCCCTCAAGGACAAAAGTGTGCATTCGGATATTGAGAGACACCAGAAAGAAATACTCGAAGTTCAATCTCATTGGAACTTGATTTTTTAAAGTGCACTTGGTGCGAAGGGAATCAACTGAAAAAGGTTGAATGAGAACAGGGACAGAAGGAATAGGTTTGAGTAAAATGTTCGTGGATATGAACTTAGCACTCGCAATGGCAGATGATGTTACCAGATTTCTATTCAACCTACCTTGCACAAGCTAACGTGTGCTAATACGCACACGTGTATTTCTTCTATAGGTACCCAGAGAAGTTCTTTGAAAACAGCGAAGCTGTAATAAAGCGCTTTTTTTCTGGTATAGCACATGCATTCAGGAATCTGTAAAAACAATGTGTATTTGCTATCGCACAAACTTAAGCAACGCTTTCAGTTGCACGTTTCATGGTAACGCGATCACAGAATTACCTTTCTATCGAACACAGCAGCATTAATAAACCTTCAGCAGAAGCAAGCATTTGCCGAAACATTTACAACCTCCCGAGTTATTATAACCCGCATTAGATGGGTTGAGATCGCTAGAAGACCTCACCTGCACCACGCCGCTTCAACACGCTATTAACTGTAACACGTTCTGACTGCCATAAATTTATGTCTTAACACCGAATGCAGAAGGTTTGGGATGTGAGTTTGTGGCCCCCAGAACAACATATTTGGTGGTTGCATGCACCGAAAGATGAGAAACAGGCTCTCAAGCTACTGCCCTGCGCAGTCAATTCTAGTGAATCACGGCAAAGTGATCTTGACTTCGGACTCTACGTTTCTGAAGATAAATCTTGCAAACTTGTCGAAGTGGCTAACGGTGCAGCAGTACCTCAAGGCAGAACCTAAAGCCCGGGTAGAATCGAACAATGCAAGTAAACAGGTTGGAAGCGTTGCGTACCTGCATCCCACCTTGCGCCGACTCAAGAAGCTCGCTGTGAAATTCGGTGGTCGCGTGAGGCTCTCGGCAAAACATGGTGTCATAGTCATCACCCTGACTATGCCTATTGACGGACAAATGTCTCTTCTAGCCGCCGCAGTGCTAAGTGGTTATGGTGCTCGGTTGCTGACCCGGAAGACGCGGGTTCGATCCCGGCCGCGGCGGTCGAATCTTTATGGAGGCGAAATTCTAGAGGCCCCTGTACTGTGCGATGTCAGTGCACGTTAAGGAGCCCCATGTGTTCGAAATGTCCGGAGCCCTACATTACGGCGGCCCTCATAGCCTGAGTCGCTTCGGGATGTTAAACAGCCATAAACAATAAATCCATAAACCACATATGCCTCTTCCATGTATCGAGTTAAGCCGGTTATGTACCGGCGGCGGCCACCTTATTCTCGAAAACTTCTTAATCTTGACCACCAACCTTACTAGCAACATTGGACCTCTCTGCTATGACTTTCTTCTCTTGGAACACGCCGAATAGCGTTAATGAACATCGATTATCTTACCTTCGCCTTACATGGCGTGCCGATGCCCATTTTTTATGGCGGCTGATTTCTGCTACGATGTCATTACCTCGCGGTTTTTCGCTGACCCACCATGCCCTCTTCGTGTCTCTTAATAATACACCTATAATTTTCCTTTCAGTAGCTCGCTGTGTTGTCCTCAATTTAATCTGAGCCCTAGTCGTTAGCCTCCATGTTCCCACAAAAGAGGGGAGTACCGGAAGGATACAGTTCTTGTGCACTTCTCTCTTCAACAATATTAGAGAACTGCCACTGATGATCTGAAAGTGCCTGCCAACTGCGCTTCATTCTATTCTTATTCTTAAACTTATTTAACGCTTATGGTACTAATCTGCAATCACTACGTGCATTAGAGTGATGTATTTGCTTACCACTTGCAATGCCTAGCTGCATATACAAAACTGCTTTCCTCTTCCGAGACTTTTAAACATTGCTTTTCTGCCCATTAATTTGAAGACCATCCGCCCAGCTTTGCCTGTTTATTAAGCCATTGATCAAGCGTTGAAATTCCTCCCCTAAGTTGGCGAGTCAGTGACAACTGTAAATCATTGCTTACAAAAGCACTCTTCATTAACCCTTACCCCCAACTGTTCCCAATCCCGGCCTCTGAGTACTTCATGCAAGGAAGTGATCAGTAGCATTGGAGAGACCGCTTTTTTTGCGTTTTGGGTTGTGTGCGAGGACATAAAAACGGGGCTGTGTCACTGTTGAAAAGGAATACATGATCTCTTAAGCTGCTTTATTCATTACTCGGTGAAAGCCTTTTGTTCACAGCATTCCTTAGTGCGAATGTTTCGAACAGAAAGGCACATGCATCAACGTGTGGCCTGAAGAGCCTCACATTATATCAAACGGATCGCCATTTTTACTCTCTCGCTGAAGTGCCAAAATTGGAGATGCCACATTTTAAACATGTCCTCTTGGTGAACACAACCGAAAACTTGCTGTACCTACAGCAGCTATTTTTTACTAGTATTTCGTGACCTGACTGTGTTGTAACTACAAAAGTTGTAAACAAAATGCCTGCTACTATAACTACAGCCCCTTCTGTACTACATCGCTTTCGCCTGTCGTAACAAACGACCCAATTCTGCCCCGATTACAAGGGACTTCGCAGCAGTGCAAAAGTTAGTTGTCGATATTGTCGTTGCCTTTAAAGAGATGAGTTTGTCTTCACGAAGGCAGAAAATTTCTGCGTTGTATTTTGGGACCGACCTTGTTGTCTCTTTTTTAGTATATGTGAATGGCGCTCAGAAAAGGCAGCCAATTTTGGGCAAGAAATTCTCTAGAAATCCCTCATCGTAAAATTCAAGCACTTATGGGCAGCGAAACCTTCCTTTGCTCTGAAGACAAACGTAATAGCCTGCCTTATTCAAATTTTATCATTCATTCCGCCACCTCACATCGCATTTTTTATTGAAATCAAGTTGGACGTGCTTTTTTATTATAGTGAGATTAAACTCATCAGCGCGGTTGCGAATGCCGCTGAAAGGAGGCCCTTCTGACCATTAGGCCGACCGTCTTTTATGACTTCGTGGTTTCTAGCCTTTCGCCTAAATGTCTGTCGTGATATTTTAGGTGGTTTCAAGATCCCTCCGTCAAATATGATTAGCCGCGACGATATGACAAACTGTGCACCGTTTTGCTGGAAGGCCTACTTTACGAGGCAATGACAGCTGCTTTATTGAGTTGGATTCGACTATTGTTGCCCTTTTTGGAATAATTTGCTTACTTGAATTAAAATAAGCATATTTTATATCAATTTTGGGGTGTCAGCAAACCCTGGTGTCGCTGCTCTTTGCTCGTCTCTTCTATTTTACAGTTACAGGTCTAACCTCTACCCTTTCCTCATCGCTTATGTCAAACTTTTAGCGCAAATCAATGTTTGCGCGCAAGATTACAGCTTAGAGCCAGCGGACCGCTGCCAGTTGGTCACAACAGTAGGGAGAGATGGAAAGAAAATTTTCTAAAAAAGAACAAAAAGAATATTTCCACGACATAAATGATCGGCACACTCAGCACTATGAAGATCCTTTACGCGACATCTCGAGACAGACATAGTGCAACGTTTCAAGTCCGAAATCTGGTTGTCACCAAGCCGCTTGGAGCCTTTCCGTCATTTTAGGTTTCATGTGTTCTGTGATGCCCCGATGTGCTTGCCTTTTAAATAAACATTTCCAGTAGTATGTCTTTTGTTTTTTGTGGGCTGCTTGAAAAAAGTGTTCTTATTCTGTAAGTCTCGGCGGTCTCTAAAAACATGCATAGTTGGTTCGCTAAGAGTCAGAAACTGGCCGTTACCTTCTTCTTTCAGAAGAGCGCTAGCTTCCACAAGCCGCTTAAATTTTAAGGCTGCCCATATCGATCGTTTCTTTCATTGCACAATTGCACAATTTTAAACCAACCACAAGCGAACACCTTAAGTACATTTAGATTTCCACCCTAATGTTGGCTGCAAGACCAACGTGTTTTCGTCAAGAAACAAAAAACTTTCTGCTATATTGTGAGCATATATTTTTCGTACATTTGTTTCGTGAACACGGTGTTTGCTCGAACACTGACATCCCTACTCGTCCTAGACGACTGAAATGTTTGGAAACTTTTTACAGTGGTCATGAAACAACACCCCCTCAAATCTTCACCCACTGAGAAAACTTCAAAACCTACAGAGCCATACATCAGGTTTAAGAGAAGGTTAATTAATGACCTCAATTCCTTTCCTCGATGCAGTTTATTTTACGTCAATATTTTGTATCATGGCGTGTTTATTATTTTGCGTTGCAGAATGCGCCTGTGACTTCAAAGCTAGTGTTCTTTATATTTTGTTTTTCGGGCGCTAGTGCACACAGCGTTCTTTTATGTTACCAGGCTTGGCAAGCATTCTGTGGTTTTTATTTTTTCTTAAGCATTCTTTTTCAAATTACGTCACCGAATTCTTCCTTTCCATCGCTGTCGAAACTACTGCGAAACTTTCTGCTTCCAAATTTTCTAAAGTCTTCAGTAAGCTATTTTTTTTCTTTTTTGTTCCCTACATGACAATATATTGCTGGCTATTTAAAATGTTAACAATCAGAATTTAGTTCATCATTCTTGAAAACACAGCGCACACAGGACAGGGACCAAGGGAAGAACCGACGACACGAGCGCTGACTTACAACTGATTTTATTAAGCGGAAAGTGAACAATATGGCTTCTCTTGGCTTGTCATCTGTTGAGTTTTATCTTGTTTTATCTTCACCCCTTACGGTTTTATCGATTTTATCGGCCATTTACACCTCTTTGACGTTGACTGCCTCTGATTGTATCTGCTACTTCCTTCCTTTATATATTGTTCACTTTCCGCTTAATAAAATCAGTTGTAAGTCAGCGCTCGTGTCGTCGGTTCTTCCCTTGGTCCCTGTCCTGTGTGCGCTGTGTTTTCTAGAATGACTACCTACCAACTCGCCCAGTCTTCCACATTGGCTTAGTTCATCACTTTACTACCTAACATGACTCGCCCGTTTTTTTTTTACATTAACCAACACTGGTATTTCTACGCCACAAATACCTTCTCTCTATCTCAAAAGCCCTATATTTAAAAGTTAGTGGTCACCTTCTCTGAAACAACTGGTTTATAAGAGAGAGGACGACGGAGCACGAAAGTGCCCTGTCAGTACTTCCTCATGAACTAGACCACGCTTAATTCGACTCAGTATTTCAACACTCCTCTCTCTGCGTTTTGCCCTTGTTAGTCGGTCGAGGACCATCGGCTTGGTCCAATAATTGATTGCCTCCATCGAGTATATTAACGCAGTGTTCGTAACCGAGCCGAATTTTTTTTCGACACGTCATCAGACAATGAATATGATTGCACCGTTTAGAGATAACTTCGGTTCCACCTTGGTACGTCGCATGGTAACAGAACTCGTCAACGGGCAATTGTTCGCTATACCCAGTAACCAAAAAAGAAAAAGTGGGAAAGAAGATTTCATGCTTCGTATTTTATCTTAAGTATTTCATTATTTTCCTGTTCTGGTGGAGGAGTAAGGTTTATCTTCAGGAAATATCGCCGTTTGAACGACTGCTGCTGTCAGGGAATCCCAAGCGGCTGAGAGCAGCGGCTTTCGGAAAAAAAACAGCCATTCACATATGCCGTCACAGAGCCCGAAGAATGGGCTTCCAGGATCTAGGTGACCAGGAGGCAGTTGGGAAAGACTTGTGCCCTCCCTTGTTTTTTAGCTGGTGCAAAAACTAGCACTCCGCGCACGTCTGAGGCAGCTAGAGCATCGAGGCAAAGAAGAAAATACCAGAGAAAATAAACAGCCGCCATAAATTACTGACGACCAAGAAAAGAAGCATTTGGACACCGCTTCCGGTCTCGACAGTGGTCAGAGCGACAGTGCTTTTTTCTGTTTTGTTCTTTAAACTAATGTATACAAAAAGGAAGTTCATGAGAATGTATTGAGCTCAGGTACCCCGCTAGTCCCTCACTGCATTCTCCGAGTGGGCCGGTCCATGTCTACAAGGTGGTGATGACAAAACCAGCACATATTTGATGTTCGGGTTTTGTTCTAGTCCCAAACCAAAATCCCTTTCCTTCGCTTCTCCTGTTGCACTGAACGGAAAGACTGCGTGCCTGTTTCGTGAATGTGACGAAAAAAGGGCTTCTTGGTGCTTTATCAGAAATTCGGTCCTATGCGCCAATGTGCGGCTCCAATAAAATTTATATGTGCAAAACCCTCAACATAAGTCAATAATGTTCAAAAATGCAGGCTTGCGTCGAAGTTCACAGTTTGCGCCTAAAGTTAACGCTTTTGTTTTGTATTGAGAATCTGAGCTGGTGCCAGTTTGAACGGTATAGAATCAAAGCATGCGGACTCACTGTCTCTACAACTTTGCTGTCTCACAAATGTTGAAGAGAAAACGTGATTATGTTTATGAGGCTCACGTTTATTTTAAGATATTCAAATTCCTGCGAGGATTCATTTTATTTCTACTATTTGTTATCCAACCCAATGTGCCCATCTGCACAACATCCACAACGTACGCTCTAAAGAATGCGGAATTTATTCAACCTGATGGGCTGAGATTGAGATGTTCGCTGAAAGAGAAATCATCCGAGACGTTTTGTGTTGCGAGCGTGTACAGATCGCTTGTGATTCCCGTGAAGAAAAAAGAAAACAGACTGGGTTCTTTAAATAGGACGAATTGGAGCTCAGTCGACTGGATAAAGGAGGATATGACTGCGCTAACAGCATTCCGCTACCCGACGTAAGCCGTAATCCAATCGAGCAACGGCGTGCCCTGCAGGTTTCAGACAGTAAATTTATACAAACTTAAATGATACCACCAATCATTAGGACATCATTGTGATATTATGGCATAGTTCTCATCGAAAAAGAAAATCGATTGCGCTGAAAAGTTAACTGGTCGAATCGTGACTCTACACGCTGCTTCTTGGGTAAAGGGCCAATCTCGCTACCCCTCGACAGCGGTGGAGTTTTTAGAAACAAATTAAATGAAGAACGGTGTTCATGTTTGCGAAGGGATATGCAAAGATGGCACCCAGCCGCTGATACGACCGTTTTCAGCTGCCTCGTGATTTCAGCCCTTCGCCTGCACAGCTGTAAACTATAACGACTGACACCAGCACAAATGCTATTGCATAAGTGGCCGTGTAGATGTGGTGTCAGATTTTAGTCACACATTGCTTTCGTGGCAATGCCGCTGCGAGAAACAGCGCTGCAACCGCTAAGCTCGTCGAATTCATGTAGAAAGAAAGGAACGCGACCAAAGGTTGTTGTTAACACGTTGTAGATGTTTCGGCTTCCATACGGAAGCCTTGATCACTGGGCGGAAACCCCAAAGCAAAAAGCTAAAGTGCGTCGCAGTAATCGCCCCGGGCATTTTGCGTACGTAAGCGGGAGATTGTCGGTGTTATGGTAAAAGGTTCTTTCTGTTGTTTGGATTATCAGGGATTCCAAATATCGACGTGACAGCCAATTTTTTTCTCTTGCTATGACTGATGCTTCTTCCCAGGCTACATTGTGCGTCGCGGCTTCCACGTGTTCCGCGAGTGCATTAGATAATAATAATAATAATTGGTTTTGGGGGAAAGGAAATGGCGCAGTGTCTGTCTCATATATCGTTGGACACCTGAACTGTGCCGTAAGGGAAGTGCATTAGATGCAATCTTCATGTTCCGGACGTCGTTCTAGTGGTCCCTCAATCGTCTTCAAAAATTCTCGCTCTCGCCGATATAGCAGTAGTCGCATTCTGCGCAGGGAATCTTATAGATGACACCAGGAAACTTCTCTTTCTATATCTTGTCTTTGACGGCCACCAGCTCGTGCCTCAGCTTGAACGCGGAAATGTGAGCGACGTGCCCACCGTAAGTGCGCAGAATGCGAGCCAAAGACTCGCTCACGCTCGGCACATATAGGATAGCGGCTCGGTCACGGCAAGGAGGACCAACTGGTTCTGATGGGCGTGATGACCGTTGAAGAACGCAATCCACGAAGCCGCATTCACTCAGTTCTCGGTGCACTTGGCGTAGGTCAGCAGCCCGATCTTCGGGCCTTGGGCAGATGTTTTTGGAACGTCGGACGATGGAAGCCACGACGGAGCGTTTGTGGAAAACCGGGTGAACAGAATTAAAATGAAGATAGTGACCTGTGTGTGTTTTCTTTCTATAAACTTTGAAAGAAAGGCGATTCTACATGAATCTTCTACCCGACCAGACGAAGTTTTCGTCAAACGTTAGATTTCTTTAAGCTCGTTAGAGATGCATCGCATTTGACCCCAAAAGCTGATAGCCACTCACGCCTTCAGGCCGTCATTCTAAACTCATGAAGAGGGACTGGTTTCATGCAGCAGATACCTATCCGGCATTTTGTGTAAAGCGATATAATCGTGTGTTTTTCGGATTTCTGGAATCCTTGCCCTATGTTACCGTGAGTCTTTTGAAAAAAATTCTCTTTTTTCTGCTTTATTAAACGAAGGATAAACGAAGTAACATTCACACTTCTCGACGAAAACGGAAAGTGAATTGGTTGAACACCCGCCGAACACGCGCCAAACACGTCCGCCGTGATGGCTCAGTGTAACTTAAGGCGTTCGTCTACTGATCCGGAGTACCCGTGCCCGAAACCGACCGCTGCGGTGTTTCGGTGAAGGCGAAACGCAAAAGGCGCCCGTGTGCTCTGCGATGTCACTGCACGTTAAAGGCCCCTAGGTGATCGACGAAATTATTTCGCAGAACTCCACTACGGCAACTCCTTCCTTTCTATTTTCACTTCCTCCTTTATACCTTTCCTTACGGCGTGGTTCGGGTGTCCACCCAGATATGTCGGGCAGATACTGCGTCATTTCTTTTCCTCAAAACCAATTTTTATTTTTAAAGCGAGAGCTTTACGGTCCGCAAACTTGCGATTTCGCCGTGGCGGTGCTCCGAGGAGGCACACGGCGTCACAACAGGCGCCTCGCCGTAGAGCCGAACCGGTCTGGCCGAGGCAAGTAATCGAACCAGGGCCTTCGGCGTTTGAGGCGGAGACGCTGCCACTCCGCCACGAAAATTCAAGCTTTGACCATGAATAAAGGTGCATCTAGTGAATGCACTCAATAAAAATAATTAGCTTTTGGGGAAAGGAAATGGCGCAGTATCTGTCTCGTATATCTGCGGACACCTGAACCGCGCCGTAAGGGAAGGGATAAAGGAGTGAAAGAAGAAAGGAAGAATTAGAGGTGCCGCAGTGGAGGGCTCCGGGAAAATTTCGGCCACCTAGGGATCTTTAACGTGCACTGACATCGAACAGCACATGGGCGCCTTAGCGTTTTGCCTCCAAAAAACGCAGCCGCCGCGGTCGGGTTCCAACTCGCGAACTCCGGATCAGTAGCCGAGCGCCCTAACCCACTCTTCCGATAAAGAAGTCGCCATGCTTTCGCTGCGTATATATGGCATAATATAGCTAGGCTATCAGAAATTGTTTTCTTTATGAACACAAAGGCGCAGCAACTATTCACCTCAACCGCAATGAAAGGAATGAGCTTGAAGAGGGATGAAAGAATATAGAATATGAAACACAGGTGTAGATGGCTTCCAAGTATATGTGAGCACCTGTATAAGAACAAAATATACAAATATCTTTTATTACTAATAATTTGTTTTTGGGGAAAGGAAATGGCGCAGTATCTGTCTCATATATCTCTGGACACCTGAGCCACCCATGACAAGGACCGAGGACAATTTCTCTTGCGTGTCAGTTTGTAATGTCTTCCACCCTTAGCTGAGCTCCCGAAAAGTATCCCATTTTTTGCCATGATAATGCTCTGCCGATTCAATAGCTGTCGCTGTTTATTCATGTTGAACCTATAGGATTGGGGACCTCTATTGTGCGCTCGCATGGCATAAAGCCCAGTGGCGTTTTGAGTTTCGCTTTGATGAAAACGCGGCCATCGCAGGACGCATCGAACCCTTGTCCTCGGTTTGAGCAGCCGAGCGCCTAACTACCACGCTGACAAACTCAGTGGGCTCCAAACTGATTCGTTAGAAAAAGCATGAAATAGGCAGTGAACGAAGGGAGAGAAGAAAACGTGCTGTAGTAAAAGGCTCCAGAATAATTACGAGCACCTGAGGGCCTATACCGTCTACTCACACCCCAAAATATATAAAGGCGCAATTTGAGCTTGTCTTGCATGTAAACTGAAATGTGCAGCTGGAATTGAACCAATGTCTCTAGACAAGCAGCCGGGCTCCTAAACCACTGGGGCACGATGTCAGGTGCAATAAGCAATTTCTGTACTGTGTGCGGTCTTACAAGGGCTCTGAAAGGGGCTCTTATAAAGTCGCGGTGTGCCTGGGATGGTAAAGCACGGTGCTTTAAAAATTTAATAATAATAATTGGTTTTTGGGGAAAGGAAATGGCGCAGCATCTGTCTCACATCTCGGCGGACACCTGAACCGCGCATAACCATAAAAACGCAGCCGCCGTGGTCGGGTTCGAAACCGGGTACTCCGGATCAGTAGCCGAGCGCGCTAACCACTGAGCCACCGCGGCGGGTTGATCCGGAGTCCCAGGGTTCGAACCCGACCGCGGCGGCCACGTTTCGCAAAGGCGCCCGTGTGCTGTGCGATGTCAGTGCATGTTAAAGATCCCCAGGTGGTCTAAATTATTCCGGAGCCCTCGAATATGGCATCTCTTTCTTCGTTTCTTCTCTCAGTCCATTCTTTAACCTTTGCATTTCGGCACGGTTCAGGTCTCCCCTTAAATGTGATAAGATACTGCGCCATTTCCTTTCCCTAAAGCCAATTTTTAATTTTCAAGCGCAAACGAAAATCGTGTACGCAATATCCACGTCGCTAGGCATGAGCGTATGGCATGAACTTAAAAGGTCACGACCTCGCTAGCCGTTTCCACCCGCAATGCTTTCGTGCGTCTTTTGGGAATGCACAGTTTTCTCGAATTCGGCGAAACCAACTCTAGAATAGAAATAAAAACTTCATTTTGCTTAACTCGTGGTAAACAACTCTAGGTCTTCGCTTCGCAGTTGCATCGCAGCTCAGCGGCTTGTATGCGCATCACGTTCCCACAAGAAAGCTTCAGCGCCGGAGAGAACGTGCTTGTTTCCAATCGCCAGCGCAAACGAGCAGAGATGGAACAGTGTGGCATCGTATCTCAAGCTCTTGCAAGCGAAACGCTGCCTACGAAAGACATCGCGAATTCAGCGAAAAATGTCTTGGAAAGCTACTCCAGTCACAACTTTGAGCTTTGAAGCGCTACTTTATTTTTAAAGAAAGCAAGTTTAACAGCTTAAATTGGCAGGTGAACATCCCTTGCAGACATTCTTTATCCGTGGATTCACGACTTGATATCCTAAAGACATTTATATTATACTTAATTGAAGCAAGCTTTCTTCCTCCGCGATGTGCCTTCTTACCTCGAAGACATATATGCTGGCTTAGAAAAAAAGCCAAATGCTAAAAAAAGCTAGAAGAACAAAAGCTTTTCGCCGAGGATACTGTTCCAATTCCTTTAAAATTCTGTTGCAAATAATCTATTCCTTGGTAGTTTACGTCATTAAAAGTTCTCTTATGAACTGTTACTAGTAAACATTTTATATTTTCGCGCCTTTGATGATTTCACACCGTTTAGACCATTCCTGAGTTTTTTAACCGCATGTTTTTGCGATCCCGGCTTTTGTATTGTCGTGTGTCCGGTTCGGTTTAATGGCACATAAGCAGCTAAGGCTATCATGTGCCAATCTCAAGATATATGAAAACCGTTTTCTGTAGATGGGAGGAAACATGGTGGTCTAGAGGACTGACAATGTTAATATGTTCTAATAGTAATAAGCGACAAATGAAATTTTATTAATGGCTAATAATAAACGCTTTAAGGAAGGTCAGGTAACCTCAGTAGCCATCCTTGGCTGGGCAAGGATCTTGAGCATCCCAACCAATCAAATAAATACCTCAGCCTTGTTCTCAGAAATGCGGAAATGGCTGAAGTGTATCATATATTGTTGTAAAGGAATGTATTCATAACAAAACTTAGTAAAGGGCTTCTTTCTTAGTTTTCTGAGTTCTGCGCAAGAGAATAAAATATGGTTTAGTGTAAGTTTGTCTCCACATCTTTCACAAAGAGGTTTGTCTTGTTTAGTTAGTAAGAAATTAATCTTAATGTGAAATTATGTTCAATGCGGAGACGACATAAAATTACTTCAATAAATTGTTCACCCAGGACGGGCATTACAAAGTGCAGCTTGTTGTTAACGTTGTTGTCCCATGAAGCCTGCAATTTTTCTCTCAGTTTCTTCAGGGCTAACTTAACGCAGTCATTATGCGGTGTTTACTGGTTTTATTTTAGCGTTTCGGGCAAGTGCGGCGCTTGCATCAGAAGAGCAAGGTTTCGGGCTAGTTGGTAATGCATTGTACTTAGAAACAGCGCGAAGAAACACGGACACCACGAAAAACCGACACACGAGCGCTGACTCACCACTTGCATCAGCCCTCTCGTTCCCGCTGATGCCCAGCAGAACCTTATCGTATGTCCTTGAGAATGAGATCGTATTACATCATGTATTATGTTTCCTATTAAGGGTTCGACTGCATTTCTGGGGTTTATTGCTGTAATTACAATTAGGGAGTCATTGTTGACAACATTGTTCTGTATGTTTTTCTTCATTATTTCTTCTACAGCTACAACAATGGCGTAGCATTCTGCTGTAAAGATTGAAGCGCACTGAGGCAGCCGGACTACTTTCTCCCTTTTCCCTTGTACTATCGCTGTCCCTACATAGTGTGCTGCTTTAGAACCGTCTCTGTAGAAATCGGTGTAATTCTTGTATTTTTCACTTACTCGAAGAAACTCTTGCTGTATATATCCCTGTGGTGTAAGCTTTTTATGAATGAGTGTCAGTGCGAAATCGCATACAGCAGGAAACATGTGCCAAGGTGGCAACTGATCAGGTCTCCGGGCGACATCGGGAAGTTTATTTCTTGGCATTTTTCTCCGACGCGGAGGAGTAGTGGTTTTACAGCTTGAGGTTTGTTGGTGAAGAGTGTTCTGGATGGTCATTTAGTAATCATGGGGTTACAGAGATGTTTTGGTAACGACCTTATTTCCAGTACGTATGCGCAGGTAAGCATTGTTCTCCGGTTGGCGAGGGTAGGTTCATTTCCTTCTACGTGAAGACTATTTACGGGTGATGTTCTGTAAGCATCAGTTGAAAGGCGCAAACCGCGGATTTGTACTGAATCCAGCCTTTTAAGGTATGATGGTCTCGCAGACGCATACACTATGCATCCAGAGTCTATGGAAGAGCGTATTAGTGAGCGATAGATGTGCAATAGGCACATCCTATCGGACCCCCAAAGCTTTCGTGACAGTACTTTGAGTATATTCAGGGATTGGGTTGCTTTATTTTAGGGTGTTTATGTATGGTACGAACGTGAGCTTTTTGTCAAAAGTTAGGCCTGAAAATTTGTGTTCTTGTTTTACTGGGAGTGCGGTGTCATTCAAGTGGAGGGTGGAATCAATCTGCAGTCCTCTCTGCAGCCAGAAAAGAACCGCAACACTTTTTTGCGGAGAAAACCTAAATCCATTACTGTCTTCGCGAAGTGCTCATTTGTTTATTGTGAGTTGTATTTATCTCTCACACGTTCACAAGCTAGAAGATGTGCCTGCAATTCGAAGGTCATCTACGTAGACCGAGTACATATTGGACTTTGGAAACAGGCTGACAAATGACAGGACCTTCAGGTAGTGTCATATGCCACTGGTATTTTTCCTAGTACCCATATTTTGTCAAAAAAAATTAACAGAACTTCTACAGAGTGTTCAGAAAGATGCGACAGCATTTCATAATGAATTCTATGGGGGCCTGGGGCAGTTTGTTTACCTAAAGACAGTACTCTTTGTATTTCTTGAAGTGTAGTTAAATTATTGTAAGGCTCGTTTGTGCTGTCTGCCGTAGGGAGCCTTTGTTTTTCGGTTGTGTTTTTGTATTTTAAGAATGACTGTGCGTAATGTGAAGAACTAGAAACTGTAAAAAATTGTGGACTCAAAATGTCCGCTTGTTCTTTAATACTTTTCTGTATACCAGGGTTTGCCAGCAGAGGAAGGGTGAATGGGGGAAGCTGCCATTTAGTTTTCTTACCTGCTCCCACAATTTTTTTTTGACGTTACTGTGCTGGTATTTTTCCTAGTAACCATATTTTTTTTGAAAAATTAACAGAACTTCTACAGAGTGTTCAGAAAGATGCGACAGCATTTCATAATGAATTTCATGGGGGCCTGGGGCAGTTTGTGTTACCTAAAGACAGCACTCTTTGTATTTCTTGAAGTGTAATCAAATTATTGTAAGGCTCGTTTGTGCTGTCTGCCGTAGGGAGCCTTTGTTTTTCGGTTGTGTTTTTGTATTTTAAGAATGACTGTGCGTAATGTGAAGAACTAGAAACTGTAAAAAATTGTGGACTCAAAATGTCCGCTTGTTCTTTAATACTTTTCTGTATACCAGGGTTTGTCAGCAGAGGAAGGGTGAATGGGGAGTAGCTGCCATTTAGTTTTCTTACCAGCTCCCACATTTTCTTTTTTTGACGTTACTGGGCTGTTTATAGAAGACATTATTTTGCCAAGACATTTTTCCGGCATTCCGCCGTATATATCGGGCTTTAGCTGCAGCATCGACAATGCACTTCGTAAGAATTTCATTGAATTTATCCGTGCTAAGCGTTTCTGAGTAAATTCTTTTTAAAGTGGCCCTTTCTCTAAACAACACCCATTCTTCTAAATGAAGTTTCCATCGTCGTGGTTTAGTTGGGATGACTGCAGGTCAGGTTGATAGGCTGATAAAAACTTGTAGGGGATTACTCACATATGGGTTGTCTAAACCGTCGAATTTAAAATCGCTAAAAACAGACGGTGAACAAAAAGAGAGGTCTGAAGAGCTCATTTTTCCGGTCGTTGGGGAACAGTATGTGTGGTTTTTTGTATTTAAAAGACGCACATTATTTGTGAGGATAAAATCTTCAATTATTTGACCTGTAGCGTCACAGTGTTCTCTTGCCCAAAGGGAGGAGCGAGCATTAAAATCCCCACCTAACAGATATGGCTCGGGAAGTTCACTGATCAGTTCTTGTAGATTATGGACTGTTAATGATGAATGTGGAGGAATATATACAGAACACAGTGTTTTGTAGCTGACGATGCTGACTGGAACCGCCTCAAGTTTTGTTCAGAGTTTGACTCCTTGAGCAGGGACCCCGCTTTGAACTGCAACTGCGACGCCTCCCGACAGTCAATTTCCCTGCCATTGATCGGGTCTAAAAGTTTTATAATGTTTCAGGATATGCACTTGCTGTGGACCAAGATTGGTTTCCTGAAGACGTAAAACTATTAGTAAGATTGAAGCTAAAATATGTTTTAAGTAGCTGTAATTCCGCAACAGTCCTATACAGTTCCACTCAACTAAAAAGCCATGTTTATGTTTTTGGGGGGAAATGAAAAAGGATTTACTGATGCGGCGCACCCGATATGAGGGGTCTGTCTTTTTTTGCTCGAGAGAGCTGTTCCGCAACTGCAAAGCGGGCGAATTGGAGTTTACATCCATCACCTCGCCAGAGGTGCTGGAGGACCGCGGAGAAGCCGCGGTTGTGTTAGTTTCAGCTCCCCCACCCCCGCAGGGGGAGGGGAGAATTGCTGTGGGATGTCAGCCCATGGACCAGCGCTCCCTGCTTTGACACTGGCAGGGCAACTTTCGCTGACCCTGCCTGGGGCGTGGATAGCCCTGCCATAGGCTCGATGGGTGGCCTCGGCAGGGGCCGGAGCGCTGTGTTGTGCTACGACCCTGCGCACCAGATCAGCGAAGTTTGGTTTTGCTTTGAAGGAGATTGTGTTGGTAAGCGCAAAACGCCCCCTGGATTCTTTAAATGAAGTGTTTTCTTTGGTCTTCATGGTCATGAGATTTCTTTCGCCTTTTTCGAGGTCGGACATGCCCTGGAGTACGCAGGGTGGTCTCATCCGCAGTTTGCGCAGCGCAGTGCTGCGCCACATTCCCCAAAATGGTGGTCCTTCGAAGCGCATTTCGCGCAGATTTTGCGGCCGCGGCAACTCTGGAAGCCGTGGCCAAACTTCTGACAATTGAAACATCGGCGGGGATTGGGTATATAGTGTTTGACGTTGACTTTCAAGTATCCAACTTCGATCGTTTCGGGCAAGGTGCAGGTGTTAAATGTGAGGACCATGTGTTTGGTATCTATTTCTTTGTTATCCTTGCGGATTTTGATTAGGTGAACGTCAATTACATTCCGGTCAGAGAGTCCTTGAAGCGTTTTGGATTCTGTTATATGAATAAAGTCAGCTTCTTAGATAATGCCTTTGACTGTGTAAGAGATCAATGGGGAGTCACGGTGACAGGGATGTCCCCTATGGAAGCGATTTTTGAGACTTTCGAGCACTGGATGCTCTCGCGCAGCTCACGAAGTACGTCACCGCCGGCCATTTTTGATACCTTGTAGCCAGGGCCCAAGGCATCTGTTTAGCACTTGGAGACAAGAAATGGGGATATTATTTGAGGTTGCTTTTCTTCGCTGACTGTGTATTACGTAAAACTTTGAAAATGTCGGTTTCTTTTTGGGAAAAATTCGTCTGCATCGTTCCGTCCTCATTTAAGAGAGCGATCAGGTTGACAAAGGAGGGGAGCCATAAAAAAATTTAGTTTTTCGGTCATGGTGCCAGCCACCCACCATGGAGCCTAACAAGGGGACGGGACAGGAACATGCTAGCAAGCCCTCCGCAGGCGAGCTGTACACACTAACTATAAACAAATATGACAACTCAGAGGAATTTGCCACACAAGGTTAACCGAGCCCGCCAGGAAAAAAGCAAAAACCAACAAGGGAGGAGAGGACAGGAGAGTTGTAAGAAAGGAATAGGAAAGCGAAAGGTGAAGGGGAGGACAGGAAAAGGCGACTTCTGGTTTCCCCCGGTCAGGCCAAGCTGGAGGTGCCGTCTACAGGAAGCTGGGGCCAAAGTGGTGTGTTGCCTCCACTGAGGGGCGTTAAAGGTCCAAAGGCTCGGCATCGGCTCAACCACCAAGATCCCCTTTTCCCCGGACACGGCGATGCCACGCACGGCTAAGCGCGGGTTCTCGGGTTCGTGGTGATGCACTGTTCACCATCATCCCTCTGCGAGGATGTCTCTGCGGATACTTGGCATCCCGTGGCGTCGCCTCTCACCAACGTCTGGTAGTTGCAGACGCCCACCTTGCAGGGAATCCCGGCATTTGGTGTGAATGAACCATTTAATGCTTTCTCAGTGAGAACGCTGCCGCCGCGGTCGGGATCTAATCTGGCTACTCTGGATAAGTAGCCCAGCGCGCTAATCACTGCGCCACTTCGGCGGGTGAGCTCTCTCCGTTACACGCATCGTGTTCACCTTCTTTTGACCCGCCGACAAGAGCTTGCGCTGCTGATGCAGCTGTCACGAAAACAACCCTTTTGCTCTGTCATGAGCTAATCACGCGTTCAACCTGTACACATTTCTTGAAGTGTGAACAGTTTGTCTATATTACCTCTCCCTCTATACTCTCTTCCTGTCCCCTCACCTCTTGTCTTTCATTTCCTCATTCTGACTGCTATCCTTTATTTGCGCTGCTCCAGCGCAAGTGCTTCAGTATCGATAGCAGATGCCGGGGCTAGCGGTAGTCTTTTCCTTCCTTTTTATTATTAGTTTAATAAAACCACTTACTATTAGAACTAACGCCGGCCGCGGCGGCCGCGTCTCGATGGAGGCGAAACACTTAGGGGCCCGTGAGCTTTGCGTAGTCAGTGCACGTTAGAGATCCCCAGGTCGTCTTAATTATTCCGGAGCCCTAAACTACGGGACCTCTTTCTTCCATTCTTCCCTCAGTCTCTCCTTTATCCCTTCCCTTACGACGCTGTTAAGGTATCCGCCCAGAACTAACGCAGGTACTGCGCCATTGCCTTTCTCTAAAAATTATATAGTAAGTGGTTTTATTAAAGTAATCATTAAAAAGAAGGAAAAGATTTTTGCTAGCCCCGGCATCTACCATCGACACCGAAGCACTTGAGCTGGGGCAGCGGAAATATAGGTTAGCAGGCAGAATGAAGAAATTAAATGAAAGAGGTGAGCGGGAAGGAAGAGAGAATAGGGGGAGAGGTAATATAGACAAACTATTTACACGTTAAGAAATGTGTACAGGTTGCGCGCGTGATTAGTCCCCAAACAAAACCAGTTTTCAATTTTCAATTTCCTAAACCATGGCACCTCTTTCCTGCATTCTTCCCTTAGTCTCTCCTTTATCTGTTCCCTTACGGTGCTGTCCAGGTGTCCGCCGAGAAGTCACGGAGATATTGCGCCATTTCCTTTCCCCAAAAACCAATTTTTACTTTCTATTACTGATGCGGAGTTCCCGGGTTCGAACCCAACCGCAGCGGCTGCGTTTCGATGGAAGCGAAACGCTAAGGCGCCCGTGTGCTGTGCGATGTCAGCGCACGTTAAAGATCGCCAGGTAGTCGAAATTAATCCGGAGACCTCCGCTACGGCAACTATTTCTTCCTTTCTTCTTTCACTCCCTTCTTTATCCCTTCCCTTACGGTGCGGTTCAGGTGTCCGCCGATATATGAGACAGATACTGCGCCATTTCCTTTCCCTAAAACCCAATTTCGTTTCCTTCCCGCCATCTTACCCGCCGCGGCGGCTCAATGGTTAGGGGTCTCGGCTGCTGATCCGGAGTTCTTGGGTTCGAACCCAACCGCGACGGCTGCGTTTCGATGGAGGCAAAACGCCAAGGTGCCAGATTGGTGTTCGATGTCGCTGTTGCTAGCAGGAAGAATCAAATGCAAGTGCACGGGCCTTCCTACTGGCTCAAGCCGAGCCACAGTCACTGCCACGTGCTGAAAGTAGGAGAGTTGAAAAATAGGAGAGCAAAGATGGAAAGATAAGGCGCTCTAGTATGCCCCGGTCCGATCCCGGAGGCAGTGCAATACAGGTCCGACCCATGCCAGAGTGATTCAAGCACTCTGCCGAATTTCAAGAAATAAGTTTAATATCTTGGGTCTCAATGGGACCCGCATCAGATATTAATATCAGTGCGCGTTAAAGATGCCTAGGTTGGTCGAATTTATTCCGAAGCCTCTACTACTGCACCTCTTCCTTCTTCTTTCACTCCCTCCTTTATCCCTTCCCTAGTAGCGCGGTTAATAATATTTTAATAATTGTTTTTGGGGAAAGGAAATGGCGCAGTATCTGTCTCATATATCGTTGGACACCTATACCGCGCCGTAAGGGAAGGGATAAAGGCGGGTGTGAAAGAAGAAAGGAATAAAGAGGTGCCGTAGTGGAGGGCTCCAGAATAATTTCGACCACCTGGTGATCTTTAACGTGCACTGACACCGCACAGCACACGGGCGCCTTAGCGTTCTGCCTCCATAAAAACGCAGCCGCCGCGGTCGGGTTCGAAACCGGAAACTCCAGATCTGTAGCCGAGCGGCTAACCACTGAGCCACCGCGGCGGATTAACAGGGCGGTTCAGGTATCCGCATAGATGTGAGACAGATATTGCGCCATTTCTTTACCCGAATAACCAGTTTTCATTTTAATTTCCGCCGTCTTCAATTTCGATGCGGACTCAGTTGATTCTGGTGCCATTACAGGAAGGTGGCGCTTCTAATGAGCCCTTTCCTGCCGCCGCCTCCATTCCAACTCAGTCAAAAGGTTGATATAGCGCCAGACCAAGGCGGCCACGTTTCGAAGGAGGCGAAACGCTAAGGCGCCCGTGTGCTGTGCGATGTCAGTGCACGTTAAAGATCCCCAGGTGGTCGAAATTATTCCGGAGCCCTCCACTATGGGCACCTCTTTCTTTCTTGTTTCACTCCCTCCTTTATCCCTTCCCATACGGCGCGGTTCAGGTGTGGATTCCCAGGTGGTCGAAATTATTCAGGAGTCCTTCACTACAGCACCTCTTCCTTTCTTCTCCAAGTCCTTCCGTTATCCCTTTTCTTACGGCGCGGTTCAGGTGTCAGCCGAGATGTGAGACAGATACTGCCCCATTTCCTTCCCCCAAAATGTGTATTTTGATTTTTTTTTGTGCGATATGTCAGTACATGCTAAAAATTCCCAGATGGTCGAAATAATCCCGCAGAAAATTACTACGGCAGGTTCGGAGTTCCCGGGTTCGAACCCGACCGCGGCGGCTGCGTTTTTATGGAGGAAAAACGCTAAGGCGCCCGTGTGCTGTGCGATGTCAGTGCACGTTAAAGATCCCCAGGTGGTCGAAATTATTCCGGAGCCCTCCACTACGACATCACTTTCTTCCTTTCTTCTTTCACTCCCTCCTTTATCCCTTCCCTTACGGCGCGGTTCAGGTGTCCAACGATATATGAGACAGATACTGCGCCATTTCCTTTCCCCCAAAACCAATTATTATTATTATCACCTCTTTCTTCCTTTGTTCTTTCACTCCCTCTTTTATATCATCGCTTAGAGCGCGGTTCAGGGGTCCACCTAGATATGTGTGACAGTGTTACCGCGCCATTTTCTGTCTTCAAAAAGAAACGAATTTCCACTTTTTTTCCCTTTCTAAATGGACCAACTTTTATGCACCCTCTCCAGATGCTGTGAAAATACTACTTTCTTTTATACGCTTTTATCGTAAGTAAAGCTATATTTTTGCTAACAGACATGTGCGCCACCATTAACTGCATGCCCATATATAAAACTAAAGACAACAAACTCCATTTACTTTAAATTTCTTGAACAGGCTGAAACATATTTCAGGTCCTTATAGATGCGCTCGCAAATATGGCACGGAAGTTACGCTGCGTGTTAGCACTCGGCTCCAAAGGGCAGTCACAAATTGCTTCGAACGCAGTTATGTTGAGCAGTAGAAATATTTTGCAGTCATTTCCATGCACACATTTTTGTAAGAGTGCAACTTACTCACTCCCGCCGATGTTATTTCTTTCAAGTCTCGTTTCCATGTCGACGCATTCTGTAGTTTAACGGACTCACGGTGTTGAGGCGTGGGTGTAGTCTTCCTCAACCCGGCATTTAGAGCTAGTTCTCACTGCACATACGGTCTCGACTTTCGTTTGTTTGCGGTGGACAAGTCCTTCGATGAGCGCAGGACTCTCTTTGCGAACTTCTACGCGCCAGTCACGCGTAGGTTGAAAGGCGAGTTCTTCAGGTCTACAGCGTCATATTTTCTCCAGGACGTGCCACATGTCCTATCGGGGACTTTATTTGTGTCTTGACACGCACCGCTAAATGAGGGGCCTGGACAAGGAGCTTAAAAAAAATTGGCTGTGGTTTAGCTCGGTTAACCCTGGTTGAATTGCGAAAGCTTCGTTTCCTCGGAACGTCGTCTACGCAGTGTCTCATTCCGATTCGCCTCTTCCCTACACATCCTCTCCCTCTGCCCGGCGGACCCTCCCCCGCGCGGCCTAGAGTACCTCAAGACCTGGGAGGACTGGGAGAACCTGCTGCGCTCGGAGGACCCGGCCGTGCAGAGAATCGCCACCGGCAGGGCTGCCAGTGTTATGGACCTTAGGGACATAAACACTTGAGTGCAGTGGGGTCGTGCGGAGACCCAGGGGCGTGCCCCGACTTCCTCTCCAACAATAAAGTTTTTTTCTCTCTCTCTCCGGGACCATAGCGGCGGACGTAGCACGTCCTGTAATACCGCGAGTGTGACGTGGAACGTCATCTAACGTCATCTATATATATATATATGATGCCATAGGTAGCTTAAGAGGGCTCTCACACAGTTTCCGCCCTCGCCGTTAGATGACGTTCCACGTCACACTCGCGGTATTACAGGACCTGCTACGTCCTCCGCTATGGTCGAGGGTGGCGCTGGTGAACACTCTCAAGGTTCGCTTACACCCAATGAACATAAATACCCACGAGAGCAGCAGATTGGATAGCCGTCGCCGTAGCTCAGTTGGTAAGAGCACCGGACGCGATATTCGGAGGTCGTGGGTTCGGATCCCACCGGCGGGTTGGTTTTTTCTGCTGCTTTATAAGCAATTTTCTTTAAGCGATTTATTAATCTAAGTACTATAATATCCCACTGATAAGCACAACACATAAAAAAAACATTCCCCTATGCACCTTGGTTTCGGTGACTGTTAGCTCCCTTCATAAGTTTGTCAAACGGGCCCCTCATTTCATTTAACTTATCTGCTAATAGCTTAACGAGGGTGTCGGTTCTGGCAGTCTTGATGCCATAGGTAGCTTAAGAGGGCTCTCGCACAGTTTCCGCCCTCGCCGTTAGATGACGTTCCACGTCACACTCGCGGTATTACAGGACGTGCTACGTCCGCCGCTATGGTCGAGGGTGGCGCTGGTGAACACTCTCAAGGTTCGCTTGCACCCAATGAACATAAATACCCACGAGAGCAGCAGATTGGACAGCCGTCGCCGTAGCTCAGTTGGTAAGAGCAATGGACGCGATATTCGGAGGTCGTGGGTTCGGATCCCACCGGCGGGTTGGTTTTTTCTGCTGCTTTATAAGCAAGTTTCTTTAAGCGATTTATTATTCTAAGTACTATAATATCCCACTGATAAACACAACGCATTAAAAAAACATTCCCATATGCACCTTGGTTTCGGTGACTGTTAGCTCCCTTCATATATATATATATATATATATATATATATATATATATATATATATATATATATATATATATATATATATATATATATATATATATATTCCACTGCCACGACAGGCTTTATTACTTCGCTTTATTAATAGAGCCGGTCGTGCACACCGCGAGGCGACTCCTCCTATCCCTCTACACCAGCGGAGCACAGCGGAGCGACCAGCGACGGCCGCGGCGTCGACGGAGGCGGCATCTGTTGCAGCGTTGCTGCGGTGTTGCTAGGCAACGCCTGCTCAAGGTTGACCACGACATACGGCATACGACATATGGCATACGACGAGACGAGCCGAAATGGCTCGCCGGCTGGTGTAGTAAAGCTTTCGCTTTAAAAGCTCGCTCGGTCCCTAAGTTTACAGGACGCTTGGGCGAGCCTATTCGGCGACCTTTTTGTCGCGACCCTCGCTGGAGGCCACAGTGCGAGCCGGCTTGATCGGGTTTACAGGGTTTACATCCCCTCTACTCTGGGGTGCTTCTATTTCCTCCTGGCGTGTGTAACCTCAGCGATCATTTGTCTTTACTAGTAGCACTACGGGCATCGCCTGACCGGTCCAACAGCCCCCTGATGTGGCGCAAGAATGGGGCAGTGCTGGATAACGAATGCCTCGCGGAAAATCGGGAACAATTGAGTGCTTCGACCGGTGAAGTGTCCGACTTTACTCCGGCTGTGTTACGCGGGTATAGCACGGCGCGTCTGTTCAACAACATAACGGCGCGTCTGTGCAACAACCGTGCTCAATGATGTCCTGCGACGCATTCGCATCGTTCGTAAAGCGGACAACTCACTTTCGCGATTCGCGAATACCTTGATGTTTTCCGCGTGAGATACCACCGAATCCTCGAGGATAGCTCGCGTGCGTCGCGCCACACAGCGGACTATCGTATGCCTCTTGACGACGCGGCAAACCATGGATACGCCAGATCTCTGGGTCGCAACATAGGTCGATCAACCAGTGCGGAGGAGGACTTGGCGAACGAAGGGACTCTCTCTTCGGACCACGCGGAGATCGGCGGGTTCTCTGCGCACGTTTTGCGGCTCTCTTTTGATCTGAGAGCCAGGTCGAGTGGGAAGGGTTTGAGGAAACAGTCGGCAATTTTTGCGGGCCCATTCCTCAGCTCTCAGACGATGCATGCGCGGCGCTCCCAGTTAGAGCAACTAGCAAAGAGGTTAGAGAGGCCTGGGCGCCAGGAACAAGACGACGGCGCCCGGTTCTGACGGGCTGTTGGCGAGCTTCGATGCCACCTTCTATGATATAGTCGGCGGACTACTTGTCGAACTAGTCAATTGCCTCCTCTCTGGCGGCGCGAAACCACACTCATCCGGCGTTAGCCGAATTGTTATTCTGCCAAAGGAGCGTATGACACCATCGAGCCCTTCTTCTTGAAGGCCGATTACCGTCCTAAACACCGACTACAAATTGGTAGCCACATTGCTTGTACGGCGCCTTCGACGCTAGTTTCCGGATTTAGTGAGCACTTACCAGTCCAGCGCGGTGCCGGGCAGGTCGGTCTTTGCTTCCCTGACGCTTACGAGGTATGTTTTCGCCTAGGCATGCGCCAAACAGGTTAGCGGTGCTTTTCTAGCTTTGGACTAGGCCAAGGCATTCGATAGCGTCAACCTTAACTATCATCTCGCTGTGCTACTCTGCTTTGGTCTCCCAACGACCGTCGAACTGCTAAAGTCGCTTTACATCGGGTTGGAAAGCGAACTCGGGCTAAATGTCTCCATTGCAGGAAGCTTACATGTGAGGCGAGGAGTGCGACAGGGGTGCCCGCTTTCGCCGGCCCTCTTCGCGCTCGCGCTGAATCTCCTTCTGCGCAGAGTGGCTGCAGAGAGACGCATCCGAGGTTTTCCCATGGTGAGGCAGGGAACGCTGGTTGACTCCGCGTACACGGATATCCCCATGTTTGTACGCGATGGTGAGAGTTTGCGCCTTTTCATGACCATCTTCGCGGTATACGGGTGCTTGTGGGGTGCACAGTTAAATACCAGGAGAAGTCACGCGCTGCGCTTCGGATTCTTCGTGGGCCCTCTCCCTGAGGACTTGAACTTAGCGAGCGCGGTTCGCGTCCTTGGTGTACAAAATTTTTCAGTCGAGCGGTGTCTCGCCCGTTGCCTGGTACGAGGCAGTGTCACGGGCCCCTTCGGCCCGTTCGGATGCAGCCGCATTCCGCTTTTCCTTAAAGGTCAGGTTCGGGGTTGTCAAGACCCGTGCGTACGCCATCGCTCTGTACGTCTCACGTGTCGCGATAAACCCGCGCCTCACTGCAGGCCATCTAGCTTCGCTTGTAGGCAACTTTGGGTAGGACGGCGGGACACTTCTCGTCGCTCGCCACCTGCTGTCTCTACCAACGTGCAAGTGAGTCCTTGGTCTCCTCTGTATGCAGACCGTGTCACGAGCGTTTGCAGCCAGGCTTGTGAGTTCCCTTCTTGGGCAAGACTGGTACCTAGGGCGGCCCTTGTTGGCCCATTGGCTGAGTACAGGTCGACGTGCGTTTCGCTCCAACAGGTACCTCTGTTCGCGGGCCGAGAAACCGTCCGCGTTTTGCCGTGCCGTCGAAGGTTTCAAGCGGGCACTGGACGCCCATCTCCCAGAGGTCGACCTTTCGGATACGGCGCCCATGGCCATCAGCCAGCAAATCGCGTGCGTCCGCCTCTCCGAGGATGAGGCACGAAAGACAGCCAAGTCCAAGAGGAGTGACGTGTCGCTTGCCCAGTGAGTTGGCGGCAGTGAGGGGTGTTGGGGCGTCCTTCCCACGCTCCAGCACCTATCCGCCTGGAGAATTGTGTCTGACGACCAGTGCGCCAACTGCGGCGCGACAGGAAGCCTCTCTCATGTATTTTTTTATTGTGTTGTGGCGCGAACGACGTGGCGCCTTGTATATAGAATGTTCGGTATAAGAAGTGTTCCTGGCACAAGGCGACAGCTTGGTCCATTTCCTAAGCTGGTAACGGCAGCCACCATATATGTATTGTGGCGGCGTCGCTGCCTCGTTGCGGCACGCCGGACCCCCAGCCCGTGCAATGTATCTCGCGCTCCAGACCCTGCGCCCCGTCATTTGGAGGTACACCAATTAGATACAGATGGCGAGGAGAGGTTTCTACATCGTTGGCATACGCATTTCTATGCGGTACAGGGGGGGGGGGGCACGCTTGAGATGCCGGTTCTGCGGTACTAACCCCCCTTTATCTTCTCCACTTTTCACTTTTTATTTTGTGCATTTGGTGTTGTATCTTTTATGTTTCTGTGCCCGGTGCCCTTCGTCAGGCACCATACTGAGCTTCTTGCTGTTTTTTTCTTTGGTGGGGTCAGCTAAAGGCCGACAATAGTAGTTTGTTGTTATTCGTGAGAGTGCGGTTTGTTTTTCCCCCTTGCTTCACTGCTGTTCTGGCATTGTGAACATCCTTAGTCCAGAGACCTGAACATGACTTGTTTATTTGCTCCTTGTTTGATGCCGGCTCCCAAGCGTGCGGCGTGTGTGTGCGTGTGTGCGTGTGTGTGTGTGTGCGTGTGTGTGTGTGCGTGTGTGTGTGCGGTGTGTGTGTGTGCGTGTGTGTGTGTGTGCGTGTGTGTGTGTGTGTGTGGGTGTGTGTGTGTGGGGCGTGTGTGTGTGTGTGTGTGTGTGTGTGTGCGTGTGCGTGTGCGTGTGTGTGTGTGTGTGTGTGTGGTGTGTGTGTGTGTGTGTGTGTGTGTGTGTGTGTGTGTGTGTGTGTGTGTGTGTGTGTGGCGCGCGCGTTCTTCTGTACCGCACTGAGTGTACACAATATATTCCCTTTGTGTAGAAATATTGTCACAATGGGCCCTTGCAGTGTGGTCTGCAAAGCGAGTCTGCTACATTATCGGGTTAAAGCGGTACAGAACTTGCCGTGTGCTTATATTCCACCACATATCTCCAGCTCTCTCGCCATGACATTAACGCCTTGGATGCCCTCGATCATCTGGCATTCTAGGTCGCCCAAGATGCACACCATAAATTGCAATACCTTTGACTCACTCCATCCACACCTGGCCAGCGTGTCCTGCATTCCCTTGAAATCTTGGTACCAGCCAATCATCTATTACTCTCCATACCAAGACCCATAACGTAAGACCTGTTCATTATGCCGCTCCCGCTTAACATGTACCCCGAACACAGAGATCAACGCGGCTAGAGCTCGTACTAAATCAATACACCGATATTACGGCTCCGAATCGGACGCACCCGCCGCGGTGGCTCTGTGGTTAGGCCGCTCGGCTACATGTCGGCTACATGCGCTCGGCTACAGAGCCGGATTACCCGGGTTCGAACCAGACCGCGGCGTGCGCGTTTCGATGGAGGCGAAACGCAAAGGTGCCCGTGTCCTGTACGATGTCAGTGCACTCCAAACGTCCTCAGGTGGTCGAAACTATTCTGGAACCCACCAGTACGGCACCTCTTACTTCCTTTCTTTTCTAATTCCCTCCTTTATCACTTCCTTTACGGCGCGGTTCAGGTGTCCGCCGAGATGAGAGATACTGCGCCATTTCCTTTCCCCAAAAATGAATTTTCGCGGTTGATCAGTGCTTGGAGCGCTCGGCGGCTGATCCGAAGTTCCCGGGCTCGAACCCGGCCGCGGCGGCTGCGTTTTTATGGAGGCAAAACGCTAAGGCACCCGCGTGCTGTGCGATGTCAGTGCACGTTAAAGATCCCCAGGTGGTCGAAACTATTCCCGAGCCCTCCACAACGGCACAAATACCAATCATGACATAATACACCATCCAATAGTTTATTCCTCATTATCAATTAACTTTTGCAAATTCATTGGTCTGGCTTGACGTCATCGTGCGGACACATTTTACGAGGTTCTGCTGCCAGCAGCAAAATCTCCTTTGTGGACATGTCCGGCAGATGGGCGCCCTATTACTCTACTAAATTCAGTTTACAAAGCATTAGCAAAATTGTTTGTTTGCCATTTACGGTCGATCATCCCGTATCTCTCTACCTACCACCAGGTTTGCACCATCTTGGGTGGTGAAATACATAGTTTGCCTTCCGTAACGTGAGATATCCTAGAGTACACTATCCGGCAGCGCGCACAGGTGGTGGTGGTAGTGGTTTTATTAAAAATAATAGTAAAAAGGAAGGAAAAGATTTTTGCTAGCCCCGGCATCTGCCATCGATACTGAAGCACCTGAGCTGGGGCGGCGGAAATAAAGGACAGCAGGCAGAATGGAGAAGTGAAATGAAAGAGGTGAGGGGACAGGAATAGAGGACAGGGGGAGAAGTAATATGTACAAACTATTTACACAATAAGTAATGTGTCCAGGTTGTGCGCGTGATTAGTTCATTTAAGAGGAATTAAATCACACACGCGCACAGCACTGTGTAGGTTACAACTGGAGTGGGGCGTCCAGTTATTAATCGTTCAATGTACAACTCGCGGAGCATTCGGTCACTGCGTGTAACTACCTGACGGAGAACAGACGGGACGTCAAGCCCGTGTGTTCGAGGAATGCACAGAGGCTCACCAAAGTTCGCTCACGAGTGCGCGCACTGCCCTGCGGCCACAATAGCGTCTTGATGGAGTCTGGTAGTATGACCTGCGCCCTATAGGCCGCGAGCATATCGCGACGAGCATCGGCGAACGCGGAGCAGCGAAGGAGCAGATGTTCTAGTGTTTCCACTGCACCGCATCCGTCACACACATTACTCGTCGCGATTCCGTGACGCACCCGTCGTTCCCCGGGCCACACGCAGCCAATGCGCGCGCGGAGGATCATTGCATGTTGCGACCGTGTAAGTGCGCGACAGCCGGTGACACTGTCGATGCGCTCACCTCCCGCGATGCGTGGGTCGGGGTGCTGCTTTCGGAGATGGTCGTGAATGGCCGCACGCACGTCCTCCAGCGCAAGGGGCAGATCGCTGGCAGGTAGTTGGTGTGCAGCGGTCGCGAGGTCGTCAGCTTCTTCGTTGCCGGCGATGCCGCAGTGACCGGGCACCCACTGTGCACGCACGGCACAACCTCTCTGCGCGAGGCGCTCGATGCGCGAGCGAATTTCCCGCACTAGTGGGGTACCGCGGCCGTTAGATTGCAGGCGGCTGAGGGCGGCGCGGGAGTCGCACAGCAGAGCACTCCTGGGCGGCGGAGGGCCGAGGGTGAGCAGCAGGTCCAGCCCGAGCCGGATCCCCATCAACTCCGCCGTGGTGGAGGATCCCAGGAAGGTTGCGTGTTGCTGGCTGTGCAGTCGCAGGGCGGGGATGGTGGCCGCCGCATTAAGGGAGCAGCTGTCGCGGGCCACTGAGCCGTCGGTGTACACGAGGAGATGGTCCTGGAGCTCCTCGTGTATGACGGCTCTGGCCAGCTGCTGCACAGCGCAGAGGGGTGTGCTCCGCTTTCCCGCGATGCCGACGATCTCTCGCTGTACCTCTGAGGCAGCAGGCCAGGGCGCGCAGGAGCCGTAGGGGGGTGGGCCTTGGGTCAATTGCTCATACTCGAGCAGCGCCGCGCCCATTCGTGAGCGCGGGTGCGAGCGCATACGCTGCAGCAGCGAGCCGCCGTCAGCGAGCCGACGTCCGGTGCGCGGTGAAGCCGGTCGATGTGATTCAGTGCCCTGCGCGCTGCTTGGAGCTCAAGGGGCCACGCTCCTGCCTCGGCCAACGTTGCGGCGCACTGCGAGTTTTTGGGCAGGATTAGGCACACGCGCAGGGACTTGCGGTGCTGAAGCTCGAGCTTCTTCCAGCACGGCTTGCGCACCGTGACGAGCGGCAGCGCATAGAGCACCGCCCCCAAAGCTGCGGCATTGTATAGACGCAGCGCGGCTTGCTGGGAGATGCCCTGGCCTCGAGCGGTGAGCTTGTGCACGGCGGCGGTGATCCTCTTCATCTGCAGACAGGCCTTGGTCGCCGCGGGGTGGAAGGAAAGGCGCCAGTCGATGTCCAGGCCAAGGTACCGCACCGATTTACGCCAAGGAATCGGAGTCCCGTCCAGTGACCGTGGCGCAAGGTGCGCGTGCGAGCGCGAAACGCAGGCCATGACCACCGATTTGTCCGCGCTCAGCGACAGACCAACGCCGCGCAAGCTGGCATCGATTGCGGTCAGGGCTCCCTGAAGGCACCCCCGCACGCGGAACGCCTCGCCCGGTGGTCCCCGGCACCACAGAGCTATGTCGTCTGCATATATGGACATGTACACATGGTGTCGCCCGCTCGTGGGGAGGGAGGCCGGCACCACCGACATGGCCACATTAAACAGAAATGGTGATAGGACAGAGCCCTGCGGCACGCCCATGTCGACCGGGCGAGGCTTGGAGAGCTTACCCCCTACTCGTACGCGCATGGTGCGCCCGCTCAGGAAGCCATGAACGTATCGCAAAAGGCGCCCGCTCACACCGGCCCCCTCAAGCACCGCGAGAATTGGTGCGCGGTGAACGTTGTCAAAAGCGCCCGAGACGTCCAGCAGCAGCAGCGCCGCAACCTGGCCTGCTGCCCTGGCATGCTCCAGCGCTGTAACAACGAACGATATAGAATCAGCCGTGCACCGCATCCCACGGAACCCCGTCTGCCGCTCGTCAAACAAATCAGCCTCCGCAGCCCGCTCGTTCAGACGCTGCAACGCCATATGCTCCATGAGCTTACCTGCTGCCGATGTTAATGCCACTGGCCGGTATCCGCTCAGCTCCGTAGGTGGGCGCCCTGCCTTTCGGATGGGACAAACGACCGCGGTTCGCCAATCCTCCGGTAGCTCCCCGCGTTCCCACACCAGGTTGATCTGCTGCAGGAGGATCTGTCGTTGCTGCACATCCAGGTTTCGCAGCATTTGGTATGTCACCCC
This sequence comes from Amblyomma americanum, assembly GCA_030143305.2. NCBI lineage: Eukaryota > Metazoa > Arthropoda > Arachnida > Ixodida > Ixodidae > Amblyomma > Amblyomma americanum. The sequence continues at coordinate 15,131 of JARKHS020027716.1, read as the reverse complement.
GTCCGGTCCGGGCGCCGAGCGGCGGCGGCAGCGCTGCAGCGCATTGTTCAATTCCGCCGCGGTGAACGGCGCATCCCATGGACCTTCCGAGGCGACGGGCGAGGGACTGGCGTCGCTTCTGGGGCTCTCAGGAGCAGCTATGTTAGCGGCGTTTGCGGGGCTGGGCGGCGCGAACTGATCGGCAAACCGCTCTGCCAATTCTACAAAGCTGAGCCCGCTGGAGATTGCGAGGGCGGCCAGCGGTTGACGGTTTGCCTGTGGTTCGGTGATGCGCCGCAGGGTGTCAAACAGTCTCCGCGAGCTGACATCTTCCTCCATCCTTTGGCATAGTGAAGCCCACTGCCGGCGGTATAGCTTGTTGGCGTGGCGGCGCGCTGCTGCGTCCAAGCGGTTGTAGACAGTCCAGTCGGCGGCTCTGTCAGTCCGTCGCGCCCGTCGCTCTGCGCGATCTCTCTTCTCGCGCAGATTGAGCAGCTTCATACCAGGTGTGGGCTGCCCTGCCCTTACCTCTGCTCGTTGGGTGGCTGCGAGAGCGCTTCGGACTAGACTTGAAAAGAAATCTGCGCCAGCGGCCGCCGCCTCGTCGACCGCCCGCCTGAACGCACTCCAGTTGGTAATGGAGTAGGCACGTTTGGGGCGCGCCTCCATCGCAGTGGGTTCAATTAGGATGGAGTAATGATCCGAGCCCCAGAGAGATGGTGATCGGCGCCATGTCGCCTCGATGCCTCTGGATGCGAAGGCAACGTCGATGCAGGAGCCGGTTGTTCCGCGTCGTCGAAAGGTGGGCTCGCCGGTGTTCAAGGGGGTGAGTCCCAGCTGCGTTGCTGCGTCGTGCAGGTCGTCTCGCCGCGCGGAGTGGCGCGCACTGCCCCACGCACTATGGTGGGCGTTAAAATCACCACAGATGATTTGGCGCGGGGCACAGCACGAAGACACAGCACGAAAACACAGCGCGCTCCACGCGACAGCTGGACGCACATAAACACTGGCCACCGACGTGTCAACACCACCGACGCGCACTGTCACCACCACGCACTCCTGGGCGTCAGATGTCGCCGCCGCCGAGCCGACGAGGGTGTGCTGGACGTCCTGCCGCACGTATATCGCGCACCTTGATTTCCCGGGGCGATGAGATGTGACACAACAGGGCACTGCAGCACAGGTGGGTTCCTCGCACGTGGTGGCTGAGTGGTAGCCAATGTAGCCAGGTAGCCGCATCTGGAGCTCCCCGTCATGTGAACGTACGTACGTCTCCTGCAGCGCGATAACTTCCGGCGAATCCTGTGCGATGCGAACTCGCATTTCGGCGTACCGCGCCGCAAGTGAGCGCACGTTCCACTGCAGGATGGATGGTATGCGGGAGGGAGCCCGGCGGCTAGCCATCATGCTGGCTTATCTGTGCGGGAGCACCCGCTGCTTCTAAGCAAGCCCGGTGTCCATCGGTGCCCTCCGGGAAAAGTGCGCTGAGGGCGCGCAACGCCAGCTTTATACGCGCGATCTCCGCGTCCCGTGCGTCAGGGGGCTGGCCGTGAGAAGCGGCCGCAGGCTCGGGCCGCGCTGTACGGGACGCCGGGCAACTGGATCGCTGCTGCCGCTGCCGGCGCTGCCGTTGCTTCTGTGTCTGCTGCTGCTGCTGCTGTTGGGGTGTTCCCCTGACGACCTGCGCATAAGAAAGAGCGCGCGGCGTCTGCTGATGTTGCTGGGCTGGGGCCGCTGTCTCAGCCTGGACGACGGCTCGGACAACCCGCTTGGACATCGGGGCCATGGATGTGGCCATTAAAGTGGCCACGTGACGCTCTCGCTGCCAGTGCGGGCACGCTGGGTCAATGGCTGCGTGCCGCCCCCCGCAGTTAATGCAGCGGGGCTTGCTCGCGCAGGTACCAGGCTCGTGTGGCCCGCCGCAGCGCGTGCATCGGGCAGGAGCACGACACACCTCAGTGGCATGCCCCAGGCTGGCGCACTTGGCACACTGGAGCGGCCGGGGACGGCAGGGGCGGACCGCGAGCCTGCGCTTGAATATGGTGATGAACGCCGGGGGTGTCGGCGCCGCAAAACGGAGAGCGAGTGTGCTGCCCGACAGAGACGCCGACACCATCGGTACCGTTGACTCCGCCGCCGCTAGCAGCTCCTCCGCCGTCCTGCGCCCGTCCACACCGAAGACCAGGCCGGAGCTTTGATTCCGAGGAGGAGGCTCCTTGGCGCAGACCGGCACGCCGCGGATGACGGCCGTGGCTAGCAGGGCCTGGAGAGCATCGCTGCTCCCCGCGTCCACTGCCACCACATTCCGCCGCATGTTTACCCGGACGGCGAGGACGCCCGGGCGGGATCCGATCTCCTCGGCCAACTCCCAGCCCTGTTCCCTGGAGAAGGCGGTGCCCCGGTTCGCCGGCCGAAACAGCACCGTCCCCACCAGGCTGGACGGGACCTCCACGGCAGCCGCGGCTCGCTCCAGGGCAGCTCTCCGACGCCGCTGCGCCTTGGTAGTGATAATGCGCCACGGGACCAGGCTGGCCCCAGCATCAGCGTCGCCGCTGCCTGCGGGGCATTGCTGCGGCGCGCCGCGGAGTTGGGCGCGCTCGCTGCCAGCAGACGAAGCCCCAGCTGCAGCCTGGTCTCGTGCGGCGGGATTTGGTGAGGTCGCACCCGTTTTTCTTCCGGATGCCGTCGCCCCACCAGCAACAGCAGCAGCATCAGCAGCAGGCTGGAGGTGGGCTCCATGGGGCTCCTGCTGGGAAGGCCCTGCTCCTTCGAGTGTGGAGGGAGAGGGAACAGTGACGGTGGGGGGCCTTCGAGCTTCCCGCTTGGCCACCGCGATGTCCCTTTTGGTTTCCGAGTCCCTCTCCTCCTCGGACCCCGTTGAGCGTCGCCGTTTCCGGAGAGCAGACTCGTCCATTGGGGTGCACATGCTCTCCTCGGCTGCAGGTGTCCGCGGTGAGCCCGCAGCAGCAGCATCAGGGGGAGAGGGCATCACAGCCGGTTCCCCAGGAGCAGCAATGGCGGCAGGAAGCGCAGGGGTGGCCAGAAATGGCGGGGAGGGAGCCGCCATGGAGTTCTGCGTCTGGTGAGCGAGCGCCATGGCGTCCCTCAAGGCTAGAACGCGTGGGTCCGCCGGCGACACGTCCAAGGTCCCGATGACGGACTCAAGGTTCTCCGAGGTGGTGATGAGCGCCGCCGTCAGGCACCTCACCGTGTCCCGCAGATCAGCGATCTCGGCCTGCATTCGCCGATTGGTGCTGGACGACCTTCCTCTGGACGGCGTTCGTCTCCGTGATCGTGAGCGTGAGCGGCCTGCCCTGCGTTGCTGATTGTCACCGCCGAACACAGGCCTTCGCTCGTTCACGGTGTCTGTGGCCTCCATGGGGAGACCCCGCAACGCCGCGAAGCCTTAGGCCCAGCGTCTGAAGGAGCAGAGAGCTAAAAAACACGTCCGCTCGCTTCGAACGCCCACCGAAGAATCCAGCGCGCACAGGGAATTCTTGTTTTCCTCCATCAAAAAAGGTAGTGGTGGCAGTGGTTTTTTTTATTAAAATAATAGCAGAAAGGAAGGAGAAGGTTTTTCTAGCCCCGGTATCAGCCATCGATACTGAAGCACCTGAGCTGGGGCAGCGCAAATAAAGGATAGCAGACAGAATGGAGAAATGAAAGAGGTGAGGGGACAGGAAGAGAGGATAGGGGGAGAAGTAATATGTACAAACTATTTACAAAATAAGAAATGTGTTCGGTTTGTGCGCGTGATTAGTTCATTTGTGAGGAATTAAAACACACGCGTACAGCACTGTGTTGGCTACAACTGTAGTGGGGCGTCCAGTTATTAATCGTTCAAGTTAGAGCTCGTGGAGCGTTCGGTCACTGCGTGTACTTACCTGACGGACAACAGACGGGACGCCAAGCCCGTGTGTTCGAGGAATGCAACAGAGGCTCACCAACATTCGCCGCTCACGAGTGCGCGCACTACCCTGCGGCCACAATAGCGTCTTGATGGAGTCTGGTAGTATGTACAGCGCCCTATAGACCGCAAGCATATCGGGACGAGCATCGGCGAACGCAGCATAGTGAAGGAACAGGTTTTCTAGTGTTTCCACTGCACCGCATTCGTCACACACATAACTCGTGGCGATTCCGTGACGCTCCCGTCGTTCACCGGGCCACACGCAGCCAGTGCGCGCGCGGAGGATCATAACACGTTGCGACCGTGTAAGTGCGCGACAGCCTTGATGCTGTCGATGCGCGCACCTCCCGCGAGAGAGAGAGAGAGAAAACTTTATTGGGAATATATATGGAGGAATTATGAAAGGGCCCTGAAGGGACCCTCCCTTACAAACACTAGGTGGGCTCCTCGTTACAGGAGCCCATTGGCCTCCACGGCTGCTGGGGCTCGGACGACTAGGGCCTTTTGGCTCGTTAGGTCGGAGCAGTTGAGCAGGGCTGCCTCCCAGTCCTCCGGGGTGGGGTTGGGTTTGGGGTCTAGGTTCGGGGTTGACTGGCATGCCCACACCATGTGGTAGATATCCGAGGACTTCTCCTCACAGTGTGGGCATTTTCCCGTGCAAGCGGGATCAAAGAATTTCAGAACTGCCGGGCACAGCAGAGTTTTGGTGAAGAGACGGAGGAGAATGTGTTCCTCCATCTTAGTGAGGTCCTTGCATGGCTTGGGAAAGATTGAATGTTCAGATTGGTAAAGTTGTCTTATTTCCTTAAAGGTAAAGACGGGCTTGGGATCGGGATCCGCTGCGGTAGGGTTAGAAGGCGTTGTTACCTGGAGAGTGAGCGCGCGGGCAGAGGCATCTGCCATTTCATTGCCTTCGAGTCCTAGATGAGCGGGAGCCCATACTATCGTTCGGGGAGCGGGGGCCCCGGGATAGTCACTGTTTTGAAGAATGCGGTAAGCTAGGAAATGAATGTATCCCTGTTCAATGTTTCTACAGGCCCCTCTCGAGTCAGTATTGATGAACCGCGAGTCCCGGTCTGCGGCGGCTAGCGCGATAGCGACCTCCTCCGCATGAGTTATGTATTGAGCTCGGAACGTAAGTCCGTTCACCGTAGCTTTCTTGTGTACGACTGCGGCCGTGTACCACCCCCCACGGTGGGGGCCGGAGGCGTCCACGTAAAGGACTCCGTGTTTGTCACCGTAGTGGTAGGCTAGAGATTCCGCCCGCGCGAGGCGTCTGCCACTATGGTCTTCCTTTGACATTTTGGCCGGGAGAGGTCGCACGTTCAGGGCGAGTCTTCAAATCTCGGGGACACGTGCGCGCTCATCCACGAGTGTTGTGTGATGGCGAATGTGCAGTCGCGCTAGTAGGCGGTGACCCGATGGCATTTTCGAGAGTCTAGTGTATTGGTTCGTCAAGTGGGCTTCCCGAAGCTCGGCGAATGTGTTAACCATCCCCAGGCCCATGAGGCGTTGGTTAGACGCGTTTGCCGGGAGGTTCAGGGCACACTTGTACATTTTTGTGAGGTCGTGGATGGCCGCACGCATGTCTTCAGCGCAAGGGGGAGATCGCTGGCAGGTAGTTGATGTGCAGCGATCGCGAGGTCGCAAGGCTCTTCGTTGCCGGCGATGCCGCAGTGACCGGGCTCCCACTGTGCACGCACGGCACATCTTTGCACGAGGCGCTCGATGCGCGAGCGAATTTCCCGCACTAGTGGGGCACCGCGGCCTTTTGATGGCAGGGGGCTGAGGACGGCGCGGGAGTCGCACAGCAGAGTACTCCTGGGCGCCCGAGGGTCGAGGGTGACCAGCAGGTCCAGCCCGAGCCGAATCCTCATCAACTCCATCGTGGTGGAAGATCCCAGGAAGGTTGCGTGTTGCTGGCTGTGCAGTCGCAGGGCGGGGATGGTAACCGCCGCTGCAAGGGAGCAGCTGTCGCGGGCCACTGAGCCGTCGGTGTACACGAGGAGACGGTCCTGGAGCTGTTCGTTTATGACGGCTCTGGCCACCTGCTGCACAGCACAGAGGGGTTTGCTCCGCTTTCCCGCGATGCCGACGATCTCTCGCTGTACCTCCGAGGCAGTAGCCTGGGCGCGCAGGAGCCGTAGTGGGGTGGGCCTTGAGTCAATTGCTCATACTCGAGCAGCGCCGCCGCTCAAGGAGGTGGCGCGGCAAATGAGCCCTTTCCTCCATTCCAACTCAGTCACAAGGATGATGTAGTGCCACACCACTGCGGACGCGTTTCGATGGAGGCGAAACTAAGGCGCCCATGTGCTATGCGATGTCAGTGCACGTTGAAGTTTCCCAGGTGGTCGAAATTATTCAGGGGTCTTCCACTGCAGCACCTCTTCCTTTCTTCTCCAAGTCCCTCCGTTATTCCTTTTCTTACGGCGTGGTTCAGGTGTCAGCCGAGATGTGAGGTAGATACTGAGTCATTTCCTTCCTTCAAAGAACCAATTTTGATTTTTTTCGTCAGATAGTTACACGCAGTGACCGAACACTACGCGAGTTTCTGCCTTGAACGATTAACCACTGGACGCCCCACTCCAGTTGCAGCCAACACAGTGCTGTGCGCGTGTGTTTTAATTCATCCAACAAGAACTAATTCCGAGCACAACCTGGACACATTTCTAATTGTGTAAATAGTTTGTATATAATACTTCTCTTCCCACTATCCTCTCTTCCTGTCCCCTCACCTCTTTCATTTCATTTCTCCATTCTGCCTACTATCATTTATTTCCGCTGCGCCAGCTCAGGTGCTTCAGTATCGATGGCAGATGCCGGGGCTAGCAAAAACCTTTTTCTTCCTTTTTGCTATCATTTTAATAAAAAACTACTACGGCACCTCTTTCTTCCTTTCTTCTTTCACTCCATCTTTTATATCGCTTGCGGCGTGCTTCGGGGGTCCACCTATATATGTGTGACAGTTACTGCGCCATTTCCGGTCCTTAAAAAGTAGTGAATTTCCACTTTTTTCCCCCTCGAAGCGGACCCACTTTTATGCACCTTCTCCTGACGCTGTGAAAATATTTGTTTCTTTTCTATGCTTTTATCGTAAGTAAAGCTGTATGTTTGCTTATAGGCATGTGCGCCACCATTAACTGCATGCGCAGAAATAAAACTAAAGGCAACACGCTCCATTTCCTCTACAATTTCTTGAACAGACTGATACATATTTTAGGTCCCTATAGATGGGCTCACAATTATGGCAAGGAAGTTAAGCAGCGTGATAGCACTCGGCTCCAATGGCAGTCATACAAAACAGCCAAAGCAGTTGTAGTTATGTTGAGCAGTAGAAATATCTTGCAGTCAATTCCATGCACACATTGCCCTTTTGCAAGAGAGCAACTTTCGTACTCCCGCCGACGTTATTTCTTTCAAGTCTTGTTTCCATGTCGACGCGTTCTTTAGTTTAAGGGACTCAAGGTGTTGAGGCGTTGGTGTGGTCTTCCTCAACCCGGCATTTAGAGCTAGTTCTCACTGCACACACGGTCTCGACGGTCGTTTTATTGTGGTGGACCAGTTCTTTGATGAGCGCAGACCTCGTTTTGTTAACTTGTACGCGCCAGGCACGTGTAGATTGCCAGGCGTGTTCTCGAGGTCTATAGCGTAATATTTTCACCAGGACGTGCCTAAATGTCCTACTGGGGGACTTCACTTGGGTGCTTGACGCGCACCGCGATATCAGAGGGCCTGGACAAGGAGCTTTTGGTTACCACGCCAAGGAACTTAGAAAAATGGCTGTGGTTTAGCTCTGCTTAACGCTGGTAGAATTGCGAAATCTTCGTTCCCTCGGCACGTCGTCTACACAGCGTCTCATTCCGACGCTCTTGAGAACTCAAACTAGTTTCTTCCGCAGTGTAAGTGTCACTCCTGGACGTGGCGCGACTCCTTTTAGCCGCATCTTCGTTACGACGCTTCTCGAGTCGTGCAGCGCGTTCTTCTGGCATCTCTTGAGCGCGTTGTCTCTTCCTCACTTTGGTCTGTCTTTGTTGCGTCTCTTTCGCACTCTTCATAACGACTATAATACACTGAGGACTGACTGACTGACGTTGCTGCGAGGATGTAGGAAAACGAAAGAGCACGCGCCAGCGTACTGCACGTGCTGCAAGTAGGAGACTTAAACGATAGGGAGGAGAAATAGATAGAAAAGGATACGGGCGTCAATAGGCTCATAGGCCTGAGGCGATCTCGGAGGCAGTACAATACCGGGCCGACCCGCGTCAGAGTGCGTCTAGCACTACGCCATATTCCAAAAATAAGTTTAATATCTTGTATCCTAGGAGCAGGAGCAGATATTAAATCAGGTATCAGGTATCACCGCCGATAATACACTGAAGCGAAGCGCGCATATATATATACCAAAAGTGATTTCTGGCAGCTGATTTGGTAAATATAATATAAAATCACCAAAAATTGAAGAAACATAAGAGCATTTAACTCACGGAGTTTCGGCTAGAGGTCCAGCCTTTTCCGAGTCCTCCAGCCGAAACGTCGTGAATTAAAACCTGCTATGTTTCCTCAAACTTTGGTGATTATATATATATATATATATATATATATATATATATATATATATATATATATATATATATATATATATATATATATATATATATACACTCACCGCAAGGCGACACCTCCTCTCTCTCTACCCGAGCGGAACACATCTGGTGGAGTGAGCAGCGGCGTCGACGGAGGCGCCACCTGTTGGAGCGCGGAAGCGCTGTTGCTAGACAACGCCGGCTCAAGGTCGGGCACGCCAAAGGCATACAACATATAGCATACGGCATACGGCGCGACGTGCCGAAATGACTCGCTAGATGGCGTAGTAAAGCTTTCGCTTTAAAAGCTGGCTCGGTCCCTATGTTTAGAGGATGCATGGGTGAGACTATTCGGCGAAATTTTAAATCGAAAAGCTTCACTACGCTAGTCAACACCGCGATTTGCGCGAGCCGGTGTATATCGGAGGACGAGGGACGTCACGCACGGCGTATGTGGCAGCCGCCGACTCCGTCGCCTGTTTCCATCCGTTTGTCTTTCTCGCTCCCTAGTCGCTACTGCGCATGCGCCACTAGTAGCACCGAGCCACAAGTGTTCCGCCGCTGCGCAGCGCCGCGCCTGTCCTCAAAATCCAACTTTCTAAGTTTTCTCTTTCCTCTTTCTCTCCCTCCATTATTCCTTCCTTTACGACGCGGTTCGGGTGTCCACCGTGATATGTGATACGGTTCCTTTGCCATTTCCTTTCTTCAGAAACTAAACAAAAGAAGTGATCCGACGGCGTTCATAGAGTTCATTGACGTTGAAAAAGTTGCAAACACCGTTCATTTTGACGAAAAGAAAGGCGCACAACCGGCTGCGTCGGTCAGTGGAGACCTCAATATCGCTTACGTTTTGTACATCCTGGATCAGCTGGGCTAATCCACATCAATGTTTTGTCGCGACCCTCGTTCGAGGCCACAGCGCAAGCCGGCTTGACCGGGTTTACAACCCCTCTACTCTGGTCTCTTCTTCTAGAGGGCGTGGTACTTTTTCCTTTCCTCCTGGCGTGGGTAATCTCCGCGACCATTTCCCTGTACAAGTAGCACTACGAACATCGCCTGGCCAGTCCAACAGCCCCCTTATGTGGCGCAAGAATGGGGCAGTGCTGAATGGCGAAGTGCGCCTCGCGGAAATTCGGGAACAATTGAGCGCTTTGAACGCTGAAGTGTCCGACATTAATGCGGCTGTGTGGGACGCCTTGAGGACCCATTGGCTCAATTGCCTCGTGCGCGCGGCTATAGCGCGGCGCGCCCGTGCAACAACCGTGGTCAGTGATGTCCTGCGACGCATTCGCATCGTTCGTAAGGGCGGACAACTCACTTTCGCGATTCGCGAATACCTTGATTACTTCCGCGTATGATACCACCGAATCCTCGAGGATAGCTCGCGTGCGTCGCGCGACACAGCGGACTGCCGTATGCCTCTTGACGACACGGCAAACATTGGACACGCCAGATCTCTGGGTCGCAACATAGGTCGGTCAACACGTCTGGAGGAGGCCTTGGCGGACGAAGGGACTCTCTCTTCGGACCAGGCGGAGATCGGCGGGTTTACTGCGCACATTTTGCAGCTCTCTTTTCACCTGAGAGCCAGGTCGAGCGGGAAGGGTTTGAGGAAAAAGTCGGCTCCTTTTGCGGGCCCATTCCTCAGCTCTGAGACGACGCCATGCTCGGCGCTGACAGCTCCAGCAACTAGCAATGAGGTTAGAGGGGCCTGGGCGCCATGAACCATACGACGGCGCCCGGTCCTGACGGGCTGTTGGCGGGATTCTATGCCACCTTCTATGATATAGTCGGCGGACTACTTGTCCAACTGGTGGATGCCGCATGCACGGGCGAGGACGCGGTTGGAGCCATCCCGAACCCCTCCCTACAACCGATTGCTACCCTTCACATATCCCCCACTGCCACTTCGGAGGAGGCTGAAGAGGCCGCTATTGCCCTAGCCATCACGCGCAGAATCTGTGGCGCAGAATGGCGCAGAATCTGTCACATCACGGGACACACCTCAACTGCACCGTGGGGAAGGGATAAAGGAGGGAGTTAAAGAATAAAGGAAGAGAGAGTTCCCATAGTGGAGGGCTCCAGAATAATTTCGACCACATGAGGATCATTAACGTGCACTGACATAGCAGAGCACACAGGTGCCTTTGCGTTGCGCCTCCATCGAAACGCTGCCTCCGCGGTCGATTTCAAACTCAGGTACCAAAATCGGTAGCAGTAGGTTAATCGCAGGTAGTTTCTGAATGTGAAAGCATTACTGGTCCCATTACGAGAAAAATAGGCGGCATATGCGTGTGCGTCTGTCCTTGTGCGCGGGTGTATGCGTGCGTGTGCGCGCGAGTGTGTGCGCGTGCGTGCGTGCCTGTGTGAGTGTGCGCGTGTGCATGTGTGCGTGTGAGTGTGCGTGTGAGTGTTGTGAGATGGCTGTGAGTGCGTGTGAGATGGCTGAAGAAAGTCCAGCGGCGGCCAGAAAAAAATTGGCAGTAGCCAATTTTTATATCTTGGCATAGCCGAGCGAAGCCACTGCTATAATTTATGTTTTGGGGACAGGCAATGGCGCAGTACCTGTCTCATATATCGCCGGACACCTGAACTGCGCCGTAAGGGAAGGACCGCACCGCGATCGGGTTCAAACCCGACGGCGGCGGCAGCGTTCTTATGGAGGCATAACGCCAAGGCGCCCGTGTGCTGTGCGATGTCAATGCTCTTTGAAGATCCCCAGGTGGTCGAAATTATTCCGGATCCCACCACTACGGCACCTTTCCTCCTTTCTTCTTTCACTCTCTACTCTATATCTCCCTTAAGGCGCGTTTCAGGTGTCCGCCTATATTTGAGACAGATACTGCGCCATTCCCTTTCCACAAAAACAAAGAATTTTTATGGCAGCGCCTTAGCTCGGCTACGCCAGTATATAAATAGCAAGAGGCACGTTTCCGTGGCTCAGTTTGTTGTGGTCACTGTACGTTTAGCTATGGGAGACATTGGGTATACACATTTTATATTCATTTTGCTTGACAGAGAAAAGGACTGTCAAATTTTGGAAGAGTTATTCTCTTGTCTGTACCGGTCTTTAGCAGCTGCTGGGCTCTCCTTCTCTGTATAATGTCAAACGTTGATACAGCCACCCATTACATCTCCGCTTTCATACGCAAAGCTGTGCTTGTGAGGCGCGGGTCGGGTGGCAGCGGCGTATGGCCAGGCGGAGAGGCGCCTACGAAGCGCGTGGCACCCATTTTCTGTCTCTCTGGTTATTATGGTAATGATGCATGCGGTGGTGGTGGTATTGGTTTTTATTAAGATAATAGTAAAAAGGAAGGAAAAGATTTTTGCTAACCCCGACCTCTGTCATCGACCCTGAAGCGCCTGAGCTGGGGCAGTGGAAATAAAGGATAGCAGGCAGAATGGATAAATGAAATGAAAGAGTTGAGGGGACAGGAAGAGAGGAAAGGGGAGGAGTAATATGTACAAACTATTTACACAATAAGAAATGTGTCCAGGTTGTGCGCGTGATTAGTTCATTTTAGAGGAATTAAAAACACACGCGCAATTGGCGCATGCGCACAATTGCTCTTCCACGTTACGTCACGCATGGCTCCCACGGTGGAGCGGGCGGTGGAGAAACTGTCCGCAAACCTGAACAGCGCCGTGTAGGTAGGGCAGAAATAATAATTGGTTTTTTGGGGAAAGAATGGCGCAGTATCTCTCATATATCTGCGGACACCTGAACCGCGCCGTAAGGGAAGGGCTAAAAGAAAGAGTGAAAGAAGAAAGGGAGAAGGAGGTGCCATAGTGGAGGGCTAATAATAATAATATTAATAATATTTGGTTTTTGGGGATGGGCAATGGTGCAGTATCTGTCTCATATATCGTTGGACAATTGTACCGCGCCGTAATGGATAAGGACGGAGTGAAAGAAGAAAAGAAGAGGTGCCGTAGTGGAGGGCTCCGGAATAATTTCGACCACCTGGGGACCTTTAACGTGCACTGACATCGCACAGATGGTCGAAATGATCCCAGAGAAAACAACCACGGCACCTCTTTCTTCGCCCCGCCGCGGTGGCTCAGTGGTTAGGGCGCTCGACTACTGATCCGGAGTTCCCGGGTTCGAACCCAACCGCGGCGGCTGCTTTTTTATGGAGGAAAAACGCTAAGGCGCCCGTTTGCTGTGCGATGTCAGTGCACGTTAAAGATCCCCAGGTGGTCGAAATTATTCCGGAGCCCTCCACTAGGGCACCTCGCTCTTCCTTTCTTCTTTCACTCCCTCCTTTACCCTTCCCTTACGGCGCGATTCCGGTGTCCAATGATATATGAGACATATACTGCGCCATTTCCTTTCCCCCCAAAATAATAATAATTGGTTTTTTGGGGAAAGGAAATGGCGCAGTATCTGTCTCATATATCTTTGGACACCTGAACCGCGCCGTAAGGGAAGGGATAAAGGAGGGAGTGAAAGAAGAAAGGAAGAATAGGTGCCGTAGTGAAGGGCTCCGGAATAATTTTGACCACCTGGGGATCTTTAACGTGCACTGACATCGCACAGCACACGGGCGCCTTAGCGTTTTTCCTCCATAAAAACGCAGCCACCGCGGTCGGGTTCGAACCCGGGAACTCCGGATCAGTAGTCGAGCGCCTTAACCACTGATCCACCGCGGCGGGGCATTAAAAAAGCAATTATTATTATTATTATTATCACCTCTTTCTTCCCTTCTTCTTTCACTCCCTCTTTTATATCATCGCTTACGGTCCGGTTCGGAGGCCCACATAGATATGTGTGACAGTTACTGCACCATTTCCTGTCCTGAAAAAGAAAAGAATTTCCATTTTTCCCTTTCGAAACGGACGCACTTTTACACACCCTCTCCAGACGCTGTGAAAATAACACTTTTTATAAGCTTTTATCGTAAGTAAAGCTATATGTTTGCTAACAGACGTGTGCGCCACCATGAACTGCATGCGCAGAAATAAAACAAAAGACAATATGCTCCATTTCCTTTACGATTTCTTGAACAGGCTAAAACTTATTTCAGGTCCCTATAGATGGGCTCACAGATATGGCAATGAAGTTGAGTACCGTGATAGCACTCGGCTCCAAGGGCAGTCTCCAGCTGCTAAGTATGCAGTTATAGTTGAGCAGTAGAAATATCTTGCAGTCATTTCAATGCACACACTATGTTTTTGCAAGAGTGCAACTTTCGCACTCCCGCCGTAGTTATTTATTTCAAATCTCGTTTCCATTTCGACGCGTTCTTTAGTTCAAAGGACTCACGGTGTTCAGGCGTGGGTGTGGTTTCCCACAACAAGGCATTTATAACTAGTGCTCACTGCACGTACGGTGTCAACGGTTGTTTGATTGTGGTGGACAAGTAGTTCGATGAGCGCAGACCTCGCTTTGTTAACTTGTACCCGCCAGTCACGCGTCCATTGACAGGCGAGTTATTCAGGTCTATAGCGTCATATTTTCACCAGGACGTGCCACATGTCCTACTTAGGGACTTCAGTTGTGTGCTTGACACGCACCGCAATATCAGGGGGCCTGGACAAGGAGCTTTTGTTTACCACGCCAAGGAACTTAAAAAGAATGGCTGTGGTTTAGGACTGGTTAAACCTGGTCAAAATGCGAAAGCTTCGTTTCCTCGGCACATCGGCTGCGCGGCGTCTTATTCCTACGCTCTCAATACTCAAACTTGTCTCTTCCGCAGTTGAAGAGACTCCGGTACGTGGCACTACTTCTTTTAGCCGCATCTTCGTTACGACGTTTCTCGAGTCGTGCGGCGCGTTCTTATGGCGTGTCTAGAGCGCGTTCTCTCTTCCTCGCTTTGGTCTGTCGTTGTTGCCTCTCTTTCGCACTCTCCGTAACGGCTACAATACACACACAGAGAGAGAGAGATAAGTTGTTGCCAGGAAGAAAGAAAAGGCACGTGCATAGGCCTGCCCACTGGCTCAAGCCGAGCCACAATCGCTACACGTGCAGATAGTAGGAGAGTTGAAAGATGGGATAGAAAGACAGGAGAGTTAAGACGCGCTAAAGTCAAGGCCGATCGCGGAGGCAGTGCAATACCGAGCCAACCGGTGGCGGGAGTGAAGCATCCTTCAAACTCGCCGCCACATTTCCAAAAACAAGTCCAATTCGACCCGTAACAGATACAATACGGGGTGCGGACAATCCTCGGTAACAATACACTGTGGCGAAACGCATCTATATATAAACAAATACACACCTCGAGGCGACATCTTCTCTCCCTCTACCCTAGCGGAGCACACCTAGCGTAGTGAACAGCCACGGCAGTGGCGTCGACGGAGGCGCCATCTGTTGGAGCGCGGCTGCAATGCTGCTAGGCAACGCCGGCTCAAGGTCGGCCACGACACGCGGCATACGGTATATGGCATACGGCGCGACGAGCCGAAATGACTCGCTGGCTGGCGTAATAAAGCTTTCGCTGGTGTTACGGGCCACTTCGGTCCTTTCGGATGCAGCCGCATTTCGCCTTTCGTTAAAGGTCAGGGTCGGGGTTGTCAAGACACGTGCGTGAGCTTTCGCTCCGTTCGTCTCACGCGTCGCGATTATCCTGCGCCGTACCGCAGGCCGTCTCGCTTCGCTTGTAGGCAACTTTGTGTAGGACGGCGAGAAACCTCTCATCGCTCGCCACCTGCTGTCTCTA